>KV417652.1:0-92078 GCA_001630335.1 Athelia psychrophila
GAAGCAGACGCAGACACTTGCCCGACAACTTCCTCGGGATACTCGGCCACCACAGGCTGTGTCTCCCGCTCCTCGGTCGGGAGAGCCGTGTGAGTAGCTCCGATTTTCTGGACGCTCAGTTTTGCCTTGACGACCTCCAAAACGGGGAAAACCACCAACGCCACGGTGATGGTCACGATGGCCAGAACCACCCTCCACCAGACATATTCGGTGTGGCTATTCTATAGCATGGAAAGCCACGTTAGCAAATGGATAATGCAGCATTGAATAACACCAACATCGAAGGGAGGAAGTATCTTCTGCATGCGCTGCAGAACCTCGATCGTCCAGGCGATGGGGAACGCGTGAGTCGCAATAAGCGCAGGCGTGTACAATTTCCAGGGTGCACGGAGCTCTTCGGGGGTGAAAAGCAGACGGAGGGCAAGCACGGGCTTGTGGACGGGCAGCACGAGAGGGGTGGTGACCACGCTGCAAGTGTCTGTCAGCATCATCCGTGACAAATCTGGATAGCTGAGCACTAACCGATAGTAGAGGATCGTGAAGATCAACGCCGGCACGACGAACACCGCGACGCGCACCGAGCGCGAGAACACTTCAAACAGATAAAAGGCGACCTTGCTGTCGAAGTGCCAGCGCAACCGTATGAAGTCGTCAATTGAAAGGCCAGCCAAGTGGGCGACGAGCGTCCAGATGTTGATGGCGGCGAAGGCAATGATATTGGGCACTGAGATGTCGCTATGTCAGGACGAGGCATGGATCGCGGTGTAAATCATGCCACTGACTGATGCCCTTGTACAGGCCTACAACACCCTGTGTGATCATTTCAGCAGCTGCAGACTATGCGATGCAGCTACTGGGCTGACCTCGACTTTATACACCCTGCCGAGCATCTGGAAGACATTGTTGACTTTCTTGGTATTGGCATCTTCCTCGGCACCTTCCAGTTGGACGACCTTGGGGCTGTAGGTGGCTCTCCAACGCGCGAATATGCCCTCAATTGGCGTGGAGATCACCACGAAACCGACTGCAGAAGACGTTAATATTTATAAAGTGGCAATTGCTTTGAGTTCCGAACCGAGAAAGACGAAAGCTTTCAGAACCGCCAGGACGCCGGACCAGAACGCGTAGGGGGAGATGGCCATGGTTGTAACGAGTTCGCGCGGCTATGGTACGCGATAAGAGGGAGGATAATAGGTGGCGCAACACGACTGGTGTTATATACTTACACTGCGCAGTTGCGGACTGTATAGCGGAGGATACTGGCCGTATTGTACTATTGATGAAAGTGCCAACCTGGGCTAACCCGGTTATAGGAGGATTTTGCCCTGCTGAGAGCTGCGGTGTGCTGCGGTGATATATCGATAGGCTGTGGAACTGTCACATACATGCGTGTCTGCGTGTCACATGTACATGATATGATCAACCTGGTGTGTAAGCTGTAAGCTGTAAATCTGAATCTGCGCGCTCTTGATAAGTGGCCGATTCAGATCCCAACTCTCACTAATCTATTCGAGTTGGGTTTCAAACTTGCACATTTCTGTATTTAGCTGTATAGCGGATCTAGCTCCACCATCCCGCGATACAGGTTGTTGGCAGTTATGTCTTGCAATTGGATACACCAAAGTGGAAGCATTCAATCAAGTCGTGTCAGAATTCAAGTTTTTCGAATGATACTTACAATGAGCAGCGGTGAAACTTGCAATTAGACATCCCGAAGCTGCTCATCGAATGATGACTCCAAAGAGGGGCATAATTGAAAACTTCGCGAACATCTGATTATCATACGTACGATTATAGCAATCCTCTCCGGACTCGGGAGACGGTTTGCCTACCTCGATCAGAATACCGCAGACCATCGTAGCAGTCTTGCATCGCATGGAGTGCGAGCAGCCGGAGAGCAGCACAGCTGCTGAGAGTGGAATCTGGGTAACTTCGAGTGGGACCTCCGGGCTCCCATCAACTAGGTTTGTTTAGACTTCTTCTTTCTGGAAGAATCGCCATCTCCTTTTGGTACAGCACGGATGGCAGTCAGAATGTCATCGAGCCCTTTGTCACCCTTCGCTGGCAGCTGCTCGTCGGTTTTGTTTGCGGCGGACAGATCTTCAGGATTCAGAGCGACCCGCTTAAGCTTTTTGCCCAGGGACGTATCAAACAGCGCGTCTATTTCGTTGCCCGGAGCCGAGCCTCGTTTTCGCTTCTTCTTTGACTTTTCGTCAGATGTTGGAGTGGGTTCCGTGGAAGGTTCTGTAGTGGTAGATGGTGTAGGCGCTGCTTTAAGCGCTTGCGCGGCCTTATTTTGTATCTGCAAGTTCCTCCATTCTTCCGGTTTCCGTTGCAGGAGATACAGGTTGAGGTGACGGGCGAAGAATTTGCCATAGAATGACCCAGCGAGAAACTGTTCTTGGGAAAACATAGACTTGGCAATTTTTTCCTGCAATGGCAGGGCTTTAGCAATTTCATCGCGGGAGCTAGAGAACTCTTACTCTTAGATAAGGGTCTGCGAACGCCCAGCAGCGATCTCCAACCCGGCTGCCAATTCGATCGTCTACCAAAGTATGATAGTGGTCGATGAATGACATCACAAATGTTCGTTTTACTTTGTAGGGCACTGTAGAGGATTCAAATAGTACATCAAAGACTCTGGAGCCTGTCGGATGATGCGCGAGTTTCAACAGATCCTCGATTGGTAGTGCTTTTATGCTGTGTAAACCATGTTAGTTGGATGGACGGGCAGCTTGGAAGGTTCTTGCCTGTTGGTAACGAGCTCATTATGCGGCTCATGCAGAAGCAGCATAGATTGTAACAGCAAAGCGCCTTGTACCTTCGGCTCCAGTGGGTTATCAGAGCTGTCCGTCCGTCCTTTTGAGTGGCGGTCTTGATCATCTTGACCGTTGTGCGGAGTTGATGGCACCATTGCCAAGATTGACCGATATTGCTGCAGAAGATGGGCTTTAGCACAACAACCGCATATGTATCATAATTTGCACTAACGCTCAAGGGCTTCAAAACCATCACGCAAGGCACGAACATGTTGTAGTCTTCTGGCGTTTCCAGCTCGAATGCTGTGCAGATTGCCTGTGATGAACACGTTAAACACGAATCCTCGCTGTTTGGCTTGATTGTGCTCACCTCTCCGATCTCCTTCTCTGAATTATGGAGAGTTACTGCTCTGTCTATTACTGCCTTGAGGACGCCCGATCTCGATAATTCTAAATCAAATGGTGAGTAGGGAGCACCCACGTTAGGCTTCCACTTACTGATGATCTTTGCCCAAGAGTCCCTCAATTCTTGACAAGCCTCCGATAACTGCTCGGGACTGGCTCGCCCTAGGGCCCGGGCGACCACGAAATTCGCAACATTATGGGCAGCTAGTCGCGACATGTTCCCTTGGAAATAAGTCGACCAGAGAGACACGAAGGCCCGCTCTGGGGCTCGTGCGACCAGAGTTTCCAGCAAGTGCGAAGATGTGGGGTCGCGCAGAAGAGTGGAGAGATAGTCGGATTGCTCAGGAACCGCAGAAGGGTCTTCGTCTAGAGGCGTTCAGATTGCATGACTGCCTGTCCTTCCTGAACATTTTTGAAAGCACTTACTGTATAATGTGATTATCCCAACTAACACTCGGTCCATGAGGGAGTCAGGAGCGTCAGACATGCCTTGGTCGGCTTCGATTTCCAATAATATCTTCAGTCAATGAGCCAGGACACTTGTCTGAATGGAACAAGCAAGCTGGCCATACCTGCAATACCGGGCTAGCCACTTTATTGGCAGCAAGTGCTCTGACTTCATTGGCCCCAAGCTCCTCCCGAAGAATCCGTACGAAGTTCGCGGCGGCCTTTTTGAATGCCTTTGGTGTGGTAATGGCTTGATTGCCACCCTCCGTGGCTTTGCTTTTATGTTCTGCGAACACGTTTTTCATGGGTGCTTGACGTGCCTTCCACGCTGCGCTCTTCTTGGAGCGGACATTTTGATGAGACTTTGAGGCGTCATTGGAAGAGTTCGCCAAGGGGGAGAGGAGGAGAAGCAGGGCGCGTATAACATGCGAGGCGAAGGGATCCATGATCAATTGTGTGAAAGAAGGTACTAATTCCTATTCGAGAGGTGGTCAGAGTACTATCGGCAGCTTGCAAAGAGCTGAAGTACCTCGCAGATGGCTGGGATCTGTTCCGTCAGTGTCCGCAGTTCGCCCTCGTTGGGAAAGTCAGTCGTTGGAGGTAAAATCCCTTTCTCCTGCGACAAGTTAGCAGATAATTCCTGGAAGAAATCTGCAGAAGAACGGACCTCACGTGCAATAGTA
The DNA here is from genome assembly GCA_001630335.1 of Athelia psychrophila. NCBI lineage: Eukaryota > Fungi > Basidiomycota > Agaricomycetes > Atheliales > Atheliaceae > Athelia > Athelia psychrophila. Next base: position 4,295 of record KV417652.1, read on the forward strand.
TCGGCTGCTACTGTGAATAGGGTCTGACAGACATGAGAAGCAAATCTATGCTTCACCAGGACCTCATATCTGAACCACCCATTAATGATGACAGTGCATTGTAACTCGAGTTCTACTTACGAGCCAGCGAGCCTGTCGACAAAGACTCGTCTCGCAAAGTCATCCATGGAATAGGACATTCGTTCAAGGACATTTGAGCAATCCGGGTCCGTCGCGAGTTGCGTTTCTTTATCCGACATCTCAGTGAGAGCGGCAACAAAGAACATTCGTCTTTCTACAGAGGTTTATCAGAACGAACATCGGAGCTGTTCAAGCATAGCTCACCTTCATTCGGATCCCCATCTTCAGTCGCCTCTGCTTCATTGACTTGCCAGTCGCGAATCTGCACATCAACTGTGCGAAAATACGCTTTCACATTGACATCAATGTAGCCAAATGGCGCCTCGAGATTAACCTCATCCTCTTCTTTCGAGGCAGGGATAATCCATGAACGCCCTTCCTCAGGCTGATCCTGATTTAAAGGTCGATCTTCCTTGGGCGGCTTCCATTCGTCTTTATCGGCGCCTTTCTTGTTTTTCTTTCCTCGTTTGCGAAATTCCTTGGGCATTGGTGAGAAGAGTAAGGAGGCAGAGGCGAGAAAGAGTCGAAAACGATCGACCGAAATTCAGAAATTCTGGCGACGGGTGCACGTGCTCGGATTTTGCAGCTTAGCTTTGAGTCGCTGGCGCGCCTTCGTTCTCTTTACCCTCCGTCGCACTCCTCTTGTCAACATGCCGGCAATGCATCTCCAGAGGAGAGAGCTCCTCAAGGCGACCACTACCTCTCCATTCACGCGTGACTTTCGCCACCTTCTGAAGTTCCCTCGCTACTGGCTTACTCGTCAGAGTTTTCGCGAACCCATAATCAAGTCTGTTCGTCCGAGCGACAGGATCAAATTTTGGAATGTTGTACCAGGAGACAAGATTGCCGACCTCCGAGACCCCTCCAAGAAGCTCTATGAGGTGCTCAGCATTAACAAGCTCAGCAACAAGGTGTTCTTGAAGGGTACTAGTCGAAGCGTATGTGCTTCCCGCTTGCACATTATACACGACGTCATTAATAGTCTTCCAGGTTCCTGGAGGCAAAATGAGGCAAAGCAAGAGTATACATTACTCTCGATGCCAGCTATACCTCGGTACAGAGAATTTCAACACTGGCAACGGGGAAGTCCTGTCCAAAAAGTATGTATCCTAAACGCACTATTGGGAACTTTGCCAATGACCCTTCTTTCTAGCGTTTTTGCACTGCGCTTAGGGACGGCCAATAAGCGTTATGACTCTTTCCGAGGGCGTTATATTTGGGACCGAACTGTCAAGGCTATGTGGCCCAAACTTCCCAACAAGTCCCCGCTCATGGAGACGCTGTCGAAAATTCCGTGGCCCAGACCAATCAGGGCACCCCACCCAAAGCGTATGCTCTCATATTTCATTGTGAGGCATCAAGTTGACCAACCCCCACAGCGCATCCCATCTATGACACGTTGAAGGAGGCAGTTGCCGAGCGCACATACTGGCCACCCACCCTGCCTACGCGCATCTCTGCGAGCGTCCCAGAACCTGCCTCCGAGGCGGCATACATCAACTATTTGTTCAACCCCACTCCGAAGCCCTTTGACCAGTCCAGACCGATGGAGGTCCACCTGTACAAAGAGCTGGCAAACCCTCATTCGCGTGCCAAGAAACAGGCCCGCTGGCAGCACTTCCAGGCAGCTAGAGACTCCAGTCGCGAGGAGATGATAGATACGGAATGCAACGATCTCAAGGGTCGTACTGTGCGTGAAGCCACTGCTGAAGCCATGTACAAATGGCGCCAGGGACTGGTGAACGACGAGAAGGCGCTAAAGAAAGCGAGGTGGATGACAAAGGAGAGGGTAGAGAAGATTCAGAGAGGCCGGAAGGCCACGGCGAAGAAGACGAGGAGGCAAGGGGAGAGGTTAGAGGACTTGGTCTTGGCTGTAGCGCCGAACCAAGTCATCCCCAAAGCGAAAGGCTCTATGAAGTCGACCTCATCATCTGCTTAAGGATGGCACCACTAAATATAATCGTATAATTTGTGTTCAGAGCGTTGTTACATCTGAATCATAATCGTTACCTCAAGTCACGCTTCGCGCACGGGCGCTTCTGTTTGAGTCGTGCTCGGTCATAGCAGTGGCCTCCTGCCCCGTCTCTATCTTGAACTCCTTGGTCGCCCATGTCTAGCAACGTCCTACCCTCGTCGGAAGAAGAACTTTTCCACCCGACTGTCCATGGCACGCAGGACTCTGATGCAGAGAGTCAGCTGGACGTAGAATCATTCGTAGATGAGCCTCCAAACGAAACGGACTCACCTATCGAACCTGGTATTCGAGTTGCATTCTTCATCTTTGGATGTGCGCTCCTGTTGCCATGGAATGGTACTGTGATATTCAATCTTATGATATCCTCAATGAACTGAACCTGGTTGGCAGAGTTGATCACGGCAACACCGTACTTCCTCTCCCGGCTATCTGGGTCATCATACCAGTCTACGTTCGCATCATATCTATCGACATCTTTTACAGCGACGAGCTTGCTCGTCTTCATATATACCACGGCAACCTCCACTCAAGTATGTTGTCCGAACTTGTTAATGTTCCACTCTGACCCCAGCAATCGATAGGCCTCACCTGCTCGGCGCATATATATCTCATCGGTTATCCTGGCATTCTTAACATTCCTCCTGGCAATGACTACGTTCACGCACACATCTCGAACAATATTTGTCTCCTTTGTCCTCACGAACTCGGTGCTCCAGGCAACAGCAAACGCATATCTCCAACCGGCCGTTATCGCTCTTGCCTCCTTATTTGGACCCACAGCCATTGGGGCGACTATGTCCGGTCAAGGCGCTGTTGGTGTTCTTGTGAGCCTCGTTCAGGTCCTAAGCGCGACCGCCAGTGTCTCCTGGGGCGGCTCACCTGTCACGCCTTCAGCGCCCAATGAAGACGGCGCAGCGGAGGCGCGCTCCGCATTCACATTTCTCGCCCTGTCTACCTTGTTCTTAATCTCCGTCGTGACTATATTTGCATGGTTGACGGGGCAGCCGGCCTACAAAGCTGTAATAGCCCCCTTTGAGCACCGCCAGCGACGGGCGCGGTCACTCAGTGCGAGTTTGACTGAGACAGAGGGTCTGATGTCTCGCGGCCAGCCATCGGACACCAAGGGTCAGATTATGCGCGTGGCTAAAGCGAATATCACTTACGAAATCGCCGTAACGTATGTATACATTGTCACACTGGTACGTTCCCCAAAGTGCGAACAAAGATCGATACTAACAACTTGAAACTTCAGTCCGTGTTCCCGGCGATAACCACGTCCATAATGTCTACTGGACCTGCCGTACATCCTCTGCTCTTTAGCGCCTACCACTTTCTCGTATTTAACATCGGCGACTTCGTAGGCCGCACCATCCCCATGAACCCACGCTTCGTTACATGGTCTGCCAAGCGCATTCTTACACTCTCCCTCGCACGCACGCTCTTCATCCCACTGTTTCTCATGTGCAACCTCCAACGAGCAACGGCAGGGACCGTGGCCACTCCCATCATCAGCTCAGATGTCGTGTACATGCTGCTTCTGTTCGCCTTCGGCTCCTCCAGCGGATATGTGTCGAGCGTCTGCATAATGTCCGCTTCGTCGCTGGAGCATAACCCGCGGCTGAAAGGTAGGAAGGAGGATGTGGCCGTCGCCGCAACGTTAGCTATATTTTGTTTAATAGCGGGTCTGGCCTTTGGGAGTGTATCGAGTTTTGCGGTGCGCTCAGTGGTGTGTGATTGCAATCCTTTCAAGCAATCTTGATATCAAACGGACCTAGTTTATTTAATGGATGTACTGCGCTCAATTTCTGCATCAACCCGCATTTCTTAGAGAGTGTAATATATTATATTGATCCTCGAAACTACCACACAACTGAAAACAAATGAAAGCAAACAAATGCATATTATGGATTTCATGCTAGATCTCCTCGCGGCGCACCGGGAAGTCTGGGTGCAAGAGACTTGGCCTGCGCTGTTTGTCGTCGTCTGCGATGCTCTGACTGCCGCAGAGAGAACATATCGCGATGCAGCGTATATTTCTGATGCGTCGGTGTGGGCGCAGGCGGGGGTGTCCAAGTGCCTGGAAGAGTCACGGTCTTCTTTGCGGGCTTTGCCTCGCCGTCAGTGTCCTTCGCGTCCTTGGCTTCCTCAGCCTTCGCCTTCTCCTTCGCCGCAGCTTCCTTCTCCGCTTTGCGTTTCTGTTGCTCTTCCCACTCTCTTTTCACTCGTGCGATCTCGTCCGCATCCATTACTGGTTTCTTTGCATCTTCGCCATCATTCACAAGAGTGGCGAAACCAGGATCTGTGAGGTGTGTATCGCAGGTATAGAGGAAATCGGTCGTGTTGATTGTGGCGAGGACAGTGTTGGAAGGCTTATAGCATACAAAGCAGGCCTTAGGAGTACCGGTCGCCTGATAAGCTGGTAAGCGAGGCATCACAATATCGCTGTGTGCCGATCTATAAACTCACGCACGCGCTTGTAATACAGATTTGTGAATGACATTGATAACAACAAAGGACGTCAAATCTAAGCTATCGCGGTTCCCCGACCTCGATCGCGTTCCGCGCTGAAATTAAAAAGGAGCTCCGCTGAGGGTCGAGGAGGAGAAGCGAGATATGTGAACGATATGAAATGGCTGCCACATTGGGCTGCACGCGTCACGTTTCGGTTACTGACGTCGCTTTATAATCTAATCTCTGGGATACAGTTGATCCATTCATTCCTATCTCCCTCGAACCACCATGTCATCCGCAACAGCAGGAAAGACCATTCATTGCAAAGCCGCCGTGTGCTGGGCTGCAGGAGAGGACCTCAAAATCGAAGACGTCGAAGTCGCCCCGCCTCAATCTCATGAAGTTCGCATCAAAATTCTCTACACTGGTGAGTATTCGCGTTCCAGCAAGTGGTCTTTTCTGATATATGTACAGGTATCTGCCACACCGATGAATACACTCGTAGCGGGAAAGACTCTGAGGTACGTATCGTTGTCGCCAGGAGCTGGGTAGTAGCTGATTGACATTCAGGGTGCATTCCCCGTCATCCTTGGACACGAGGGTGGAGGAGTTGTAAGCTAATGACCCTTGGGTATTGATTAAAGTGCTGATAAAGGATCGATCAGGTAGAGTCGATAGGAGAAGGTGTCACCAGTGTTCAAGTCGTAAGCACATGGACGGTGCTCTGTCACTCCCCGTTGCCTAACATTTCTACAGGGAGACCACGTTATTCCTCTCTACACTGCGGGCAAGTTTCAAGGTGTTCTATATCCTGGTTTAGTCCTAAATATTTGTTTAGAATGTCGCGAATGCAAGTTCTGCAAGAGCGGAAAGACAAACCTGTGCGGTTCCGGTAGGTCCTACGATCGCCGCTGGCGTAGCTCGATCTGACCGCTATATCAGTACGAGCAACACAGGGACAGGGTCTCATGCCGGACAAGACTACCCGCTTCAAGTGCAAGGGCCAAGACGTGTATCACTTCGTCGGTGTATATCTCTGGTGTGCGCTGATACAAAACTGACTGTGTTCTTTGCAGATGGGCACGTCCACTTTCTCGCAATATACAGTGGTGGCCGATGTATCCGTGGTCGCGGTCGACAAGAAAGCTCCTCTTGAAAAGGTCTGTCTCCTGGGATGTGGTATCACCACTGCGTGGGGAGCCGTCGTAAAGCAGCCTGGTATCAGTACGTCGCTCTACATACCATTTCCCGACACCCCTCTGATCTATAATTGTATCGCAGCTGGGTCGACCGTGGCTGTCTTCGGTGTGGGCGCCATCGGTCTCGGTGTCATCCAAACCTCCAACCTCGTCAAGGCCTCGCGCATCATCGCCGTCGACACGAACCCAGGCAAAGAAGCATGGGCCATGAAAATGGGCGCCACCGACTTTGTGAACCCTGCTACACTGCCAGATGGCAAGAAGATCCAGGACTACCTCGTGGAGATCACGGACGGAGGGCTTGATTACACCTTTGATTGCACGGGGAATGTGAGTGCAAGTGCACAGGGATTCAGCAGGCTGCTCACAATGTGTCGTCGCCCATCCCGTTAGGTCCACGTTATGCGAGCAGCGCTGGAGGCATGCCACAAGGGCTGGGGAATATCAACCGTCATTGGTGTCGCTGCTGCCGGCCAAGAGATCTCTACTCGCCCGTAAGCCCTACGTGAAGCCGCTTCGACACAGAGAGCTAACATGATGTGGCCAGATTCCAATTGGTAACCGGACGAACATGGCGAGGCTCTGCATTCGGCGGTGTCAAAGGCAGGACCGAGATTCCAGGTCTCGTCGAAGGTAGCTCGAGCTCAACCCTGCAACGAGACTCTTCACTGATATCTGTTCAAGACTATCTGCAGGGCAAAGTCAAGATCGACGAATACGTCACCCACCATAGGAAGTTTGAAGAAATCAACGATGGTTTCCACGACATGCATGTGAGTAGCTTGCATCCATCCTGCGCGAATACTCCTAATCACGCTTCTCAGGCGGGAGACTGCATTCGATGCGTGGTTGACATGGCATAGCTGTCCTCCAGATAATGGTGATTTTGCAAATACGACATTATGTAGCAAAGTAGGCGGGGAATGTACGTGTGTACTATATAAATAACAACTTGTTAGTCCTGTAGCCAATACGAAACGTTGATATAGGCACAGACGTGGCGTACATCAAGCTCCAACCCCGCGATCGGTAAGTGCCCTGTCTTGTTGCCTACCGATGAGCGCTTGGCCCAGTAACTTGAGCGCAAGCTTGACCTCTCGTCTCCGCACACCCGTCTTCCTCCAGACCGACCGTAATAAATATAAAAGGAAGAATATGAACGACGCGTCTAAGCACAACCGCCTGACGACGATCAGCATCGGCGAGTGCTCGCTTGTCGCAAAAAACTTGGTGACACTGCGCAGTGCGGCGCCTACACGCGTCACGGGGCTCAGCACCAGCGACCACATCCCGAGATCGTTCAGGTCCCACTCGTAGTCCCCGCGGACGTCCGGGTACCGCGACCCCGGCGATCCGCTGCCGGACAGTGACATGTTGCTCGAGTGGCGCTGGTGGCGCGGCCGGCCGGCCTCGAGCGACTCTATCCGCTCGGTGAGCGCGGCGAGGTGCGCCTGGACGTTCTCCACCGCGTTCTCCAGCGAGAGGCGCGACGCGGGCCGGGCGGGGAGGGGAAATGAACGCGTGGAGAGCGGGTGGGGCGCGGCGCGGAAGGCGGGGTTGGTGTAGGTTGTGGGCGTTACGGTGTAGTCCTGCGACGAACCGGACCGGTGGCCTGGATATAATGACGGGTGGGCTACCGCGGTCCCGGGCTCGGCGAAGGCGGAGGCCGTTTCGTACCCTGAGGGTTGCTGGTGCTGTTGCTGGTATATGACCGTGGGCGGGGGAGACATCATGGATCCACCCAAAGGTGTGCGGTAATTATGCGAGGATTGGGATGATTGCGGACGGTTGTATTGGCTGGGCGGGGGGAGGGGGTGTGCCTCGTCATCTGTGTCGTCCTCGGAGGTCGTGTCGGCGTCTTCGGGGTCTTGTGGAAGGTTGGAGTTGCTGAAGATGTTGGACGGCACTGCCCTCGGTGGATAGGGACTTTTTGCATCGTCCTCGGAACGCGTGGATCCCGATGACTGTGATCCACGAGATTGTGTCATTTCGCCTGCGAGAGAGAGGATTAGGGACTGGTGGGCACTGAAGGCAAGGGGAGCTCACGACTCATGACTAGATTGGAGGGATCGCCGCCGTACGACTCGAGCTCCTGTATAAGCTCCCTTGCGAGCGCCTTATCAGAGTACTTTCGTAGAACCTGGGGGAAAAGCTCAGGAAATCCGAATACAAACAGAGCTCAAGGGCTACTCACTTTCATCATAGCATCTGTGTACAGCCATTTGGCTTCATATGAGTCTAGGTCTTTGTGCTGCGCCCAAGCATCCCTGCCAGCAGGTGAGCACGACAATTCGTCACACGAGCAGCACACCCTGCAATATTATGAGACTCACCATTTTGCTCGGCCGAGCATGTCCCATATACCTGGACGTGCTGTTCGTACATTTCCGACAGTCGCTGCAACACGTGTAAGACCCCAATTTTACATTGGCTCTGAATGAGAGTCACCTTGCTTGTACAAGCTGAGCACAACATATTAATTTTCGGGCGAGAATATATGTTTATGAGAGAACGCACCTGTACATGGTCAACTTCTCCTCGTATGTGGTCTGTATGGGCCCTATCTTCGGTAGACTCTGCACAATTTCGACCGCACGGTCAAACTGCGCGTCGATGAGCTGTTGGGAGTCCATTTTCCCTGCCACTGATTTGAAGGGGCTCCTAGGACACGGTGGTATAGCAAAGAGCAGTGAGAACTACAGAATGGCCGGAGACCGGAGGACGAAGTGAGCGGACACAGAGACCGAATCTCGCATATGATATCGCGTTTTCAAGCCATTTCCATCCAAGCTGATGACCATTGACCTTATTGTACTCTGCTTCAAATCCTCTTCTAATTCTCTTACGGCTGTCGCGTCTCTCGTGGCAATACGTGACGAGAATTATAATAAGCTGTTTAATCAATACAGTCGATTCTGGTGCCTCTAGCCTCGTGTGCCGTTCATTTCACCTACCTCATGCATCATGCATCATGATCGAACATGCGGAGCTGCAGTTTCTGACAGGCGCCCGTGGGCTTCATTATTTCCGCTCACTTTGAACTACATAGTCTTCGACATCTCGATGTGACCTAGATACTTTAGACGGTGCAGGTATGCATGTATTGATAAACACCAGCTAAGCACATCCGGCGCGGAGAAAATGTTCCATTCACAAGGATTGCTGCGGTGCAGACTGCAGCTTATTGAAGCCTGAGTTATTGAATCAGCCTTTTCGAATGCGTAGATTCAGATGAAATCGATACTGACTATACAGTAGGACAGGGACCTTGCAGCTATCGCAATAACGCCAATGATAACTTTGTCATTGAATCCAGCTTCCGTTCTCTCCGTTTCAGGGCGCTTGATCATGCCGCTGATATTTCTGCGCCGTGGATGATCGATTCGGACTCGGATGAGGTCGACAGGAAGGATGCGAATTGCGGCGGGACCAATATACGTCGCGCGACCTCCCACCTCCATGTCAATATTTCTGAGATATCTCGCGTCGAGCAGGCATCGCTTGTCTCAATCCAGACCCACGTGGAATCGTTGGCAATCTTCCCAAGCTGGTGTACCAACTGACGCATTCGGCCTACCTCTCAAGCCCACTTGGTCTGTCAACGAACTACTATCATCATACCCTACTCCCACCATCACTGCTGCCACCCTCAAGCGCCTTCACGAGCTTTCTGCGCTCATCCCACCCGAGGAGAACACCCAGGAACATGCCACTCTGAAGCGAGAGATGGAGGACCTCGTCAAACTGGTCGAAGCGGTCAAATTGGCTGACTTGAATCGCGGTGATGCCCCAGCTACAAGCAGCCAAAAGGGGGACATCCCGGATGGTCGCATATGGGCGGAAGGGTCGGGTATACAGCCTCTCCCTCTACAAGCCGATGTTCCTGGAGAAGTCACAGGCTCAGACCTGTTGCAGTTCGCTGCACGCACGTCCGACGGCTTGTACATTGTAGACGCGGACAAGAGAAAGTAATTCCGGGCCGCATGCTCCTCGTCACTGCGGCGAATATATCACTTCCACGAAAGGTGAGCATTCCATTCTGTTTTCTAGGTGGCATTGCAGTTTGCTAAGTTCTTCCATGAAAGATTGGGGGAAACGCATGGTGTTCATTGAAGTCCATGACGCGTGATATATATCACACATATCATCAGGAAGATGCACGAATTTTCTACTTGCGGCGGGGTATTTAGAGAGCGCCGTGACCGCCTGTTGATCCAAATCCTCCTGCCCCTCGAAGAGTCTCGTCGAGATCCTGAAGAACTAATAAATTCACATTTTGCCAAAGCATCGACTGTGAAACTTACATCGACCTCAATCACTTCCGGCGTATGAATCTTCTCGATGATAAGCTGTGCCACACGATCGCCTTCTTCCACTAATGCCCGGTAAGACTCCAAACATATCCTCATTTCAGATTGAAGACGATACCTTCAAAGTCCTTGTCCGAAAGGTTGAACAAGAGGACGAAAACGACGCCCCGGTAATCAGCATCGATAACGCCGGCACCGGTGTCTATCATGAATTTAGATGCTGCGTAAACAAACGGCTTAGCGTTAGACGTAGATAATCGTGTTATGAAATATATACCGAGGCCACTGCGCGGTGCAACTCGACCGTAGTGTCCAGCAGGCACGGCTATTGATATCTGTGTGTCGACAAGTCCCTTGCCATGGGCCGGGATGGTTATCTTCACTGCGCTGTGAGTAAGATATACGGTTCGATCGGTCAATGCAAGCACCATCATCGGAAGATCTAAATTGACCTGGAGAGGTCATAGCCAGCCGAGAGCGGGGAACCCCTGGTGGGCAGTTTGGCCTTTTCTGAGAGACGCTTGACGAGCAATTGAGACACAGGCGCGAGAGTAGCCTCTTGGGAGGGGGACATCTTCCTTTTTTTGAGCTGTGTATCGGCCTGCATGAGTCGTGGAATGCGGACGCGTCGAGGCGCGTCCGAAATGTAACGCGGTGCTTTTATTTGTCCTTATTTACTGTCATTCTCGCGGCACGGTGACTTGCCCAGATCGGCATCCACCAGGCCTCCCTCGATGGACTTCTCACAACAGGAGCTGCCCCTCACCGCCTTCTTCAGTCGTGTCCACAAAAAGAAAGATAATGAGCGCCCCACTCGTTCTACTACGAAGCGCAAATGCCAAGCAACGGAAGCCCCGCCCACAGAGAATGAGAAGGGGGTCATCGCGGGTTCGTCGAAAGACTTGCCGAACACCTACACACAGCGTAGCTCAAGGAAAGCATCTGGCAGCAACCATCGTTCCATTGCCGCTGGGAAGGCATCACGGGCATCTCCAGATGAGAAAGCCGCACCCGAAGTGTTGGATCTTACCAGCCCCTCGCCAGAGAGACAGACGAGCTCGAGCGCATCAAAGCGAAGGCGACTCGGCGTAACATTGCCCACACCACCCTCTACCCGCGCGAGGAAATTACCTCACATTCCAGTGCCGATTGCAGAGCGTCAGCTGAATTTCCGCGGCGCTCTGCCGACTCCGGCCACATCAGTCCCCCGCCGACCTAAGGACAGAGTGATGCAGACGCCGAGCTCTCCGCTTGCGCCTAGGCCAGGCGTCGCGAAGGCTAGGCTTCGTTCGAGTTCTCCTCTGACCTCTTGTCCAAGCGATGATGACGTCGAAGGCTTGCATGAAATCGGTGCCCGGAGTCATGCAGCTGTAGCCCAAGCGTTACTTAATGTGGCTCCTGCTAGGCCCGACAAAACCGTGACATATGCCCACGAACCTGAAGACGATGCAAGCAACCATATGTTCGCTAATCCAGCGGCTGGCGAAATACTGGTCCCATCTTCTCCGCTACCCATCAAGGATATGCCTCCCCCTTCCATTTTGTATGCCCCTCGTCATGACTCATCCAATGGACCACGCATAGACACATCGCCGGTAATAACAGCGATAACCAACCTTCCATACCTTACAATGGAACCCACCGCTATAGAATCCTCCCAGTCGCAGGTTCTGCTCCCATTCCAAGACTCGCCACGCAGGAATAGGATCCTTCCAGTGTCTTTCATCCCTTCTTCACAATCACAAATTCTTCTTCCATCCTGGGATTCTCCACGCCGTCAGAAGAGGATCTTCACCCTAAATGCTCGCAATAACAGCGGTACAGATATGGACGAAACCGTCCCATCATCGCAAAGCCAGGACCTTGATGAAATGTATATAGGAATGAATCTGTCACAATTAGGACTGCACGAACTGCCCACGTTCTACGACGGCGTAGAGGATGCTGCTGGGAGTCAGAATATGTAAGTCGGTCGGTGTTAATACGGTCGAACTTCGTGCTAACCTATTTTCTGCTCAGCGACGCGGACCTAGAGAATGGATCGTCATTACCTGAGTCATTTCCTCTGACTCCGCGCAACAAGCGAGCGTCTCGATGGCGCGAACTCAATTTGTCGCCTGAGAAACGTCCAGAGCAATCTGGCGACGCCGCCTCTGTCCATTCGAACATTGACGAAATCAAGTTGCCTGACTCTCGTGGTCTTACACATACCAACGACGTAGTAGAGAGCCTTGCTCCCAACGAGAGCGTCATCTATCGCCATGACTCAATTCCTCCCAGTCCCCCCCAAAACCCAAACGAGGACTACATCGACTACGATGCCGATAATTCGCTGAATTTTCAGTCCGCACCCATCTTCTCGTCACAGTATAATCAGACATTTGGCTCCAGCTTATCGGAGGATACGCAAGCCCTCATGTTGGCCGGAGCGCCACCTGGCTCTTCACAACTATCCGGGCAGGGATGGGGCACAGGTCTATTGGACGATTCGATTCCTTCGGTGGTCAGGGAGTTCGTGGATATGTTTGATGATGATGGAAGCTACCCAGCAGACTTTCCGGCCCATTTGAGGTGTTAGAGGCGTTTATTTATTCTTACCTATTCATATTTGCTATGTAAATGCTATCACCTCGCTATCGCTTTCTTAATGCTATTTATATCATTGCTTTCCCTTTAAACACGTCGGGGTGTTATCAGCGATACCGAGCCAAGCCTCACCAACCTGCAAATATGTATCACGTAGCATTTGCCTCTGAGAGATGCTTCAATGACAATCGTGTATGGTGGAAACAACGGGGCTAAATATTAGACAGACGAATAGAGCATGAATCAATATTGTGGTTCTTGACCCGCTATCGACTGAGTAGCACTAACTTTTACTTTTATTTATTACCTAGCACTGCTCCACAAAGTCTGATCAGCAAAGTCAGTCATTTTTATAAAGCGACGAGATCAACCACGCACCTAGCCGTTTTAAAATGATCCGCAGTCATGGATTATGGTTTGGGATCGGAATCAAAAACCTCCAAGATTGTACGAGCTCGTAGACTCTTCAGGGTATCAGAGGTTCCTGTCGTCTCAACCACAGTGGCAGGCAGTTCAGCCCCAGCGTTTGGTGCGACCAACAAAGATGATTGGCATGTCGCCACAAGTTTCTAGAAAATAATCATTTAATTTCCAGTGGTTGCACAAATTGCAGAGTACACTCACCTCACGAACGCCACCCTGAACATTACGGAGATAACGCGTTACTAGAGGCATGTACAGTTCTGGTATCTGATGGGTAACATTTGGTCAACGTTTTGATTATGCGGTGATATGTATGTTGAGCACCGACCGCCTGGTCAGACCATATATTCCGTATAAGCCAGTTCTGACGCGCTTTATTGAACTTCCAATTATCTGGGTCGGCGAATTGCGTAAATGCATAGACGAGAGCTAAACATATCAAGATCAGATATTTAGAAACTGTGATAAGTAAATGCTGATACAAGATACCTTTGCGAGCCTGATCTGCGAGGGAGGCGTCATCTTCAGGGTTGGGAAGGCCGGTATCGACGCGTTTCCGCTTCTGCTTCTTGGATTTTGGTTTTGGAATCTCCTGCTCCTCCTGCTCTGTTGTCTCCTTATCCTTCTTGTGCTTTTTCTTTTTCTTCTCCACTCCATTCGCATCCTCAGCTGTATCCTTCCCCGCCTCCGCTGCCTCCTCTACAATCTCGTTGTCCTGTTTGCGTTTCTTCTTCTTCTTGTCCAATCCACCGTCAACTACATCGGCGCCGGCATCGGTAGCTCCGTCTTCCACCTTGTCCCGTTTGCGCTTCTTCTTTTTCTTCTCAATTCCATCGGCATCGTCGGCTACTTCGACGTCGACAGCTGCAATTTCCTCGTCGTGTCTTCTCTTCTTTTTCTTGGACTTCTTCAATGCCTCCTCCTCTGATTGTTCCAATGCTGCATCCTCATCTTCAACGAGATCTTTGGAACGTTGGGACTTTTTCGATTTGGGCGCAGGACTTTCATTTGAGATTGTAGGGTCATCTAGTGGAGCAGGATCCGGCAATATAGTGCCCCCCTCCTTGCGGGACTTGCGGTGTTTTTTCGGTAGCTCAGTGACCGTTGTCTCTGTAGACATCGAGGGAGAGGGAGATAGTGTGTGATCGGAGGTAAGAATGAAATGGATGCAACTTGAAGCGCCCGTGTGGGACTTCCTCCGACGCAGAAGCGGTGTTGACGTTCCCCAAACGTTCCTTGACACACTCTCCTTGACCTCCTGCCACCAAGCTATCACCATGGGCCTTACTTTTTCCTCGTTCGTCTCCTCGCTCTCCTCGCTGGTACGATGGAGCAAAGAACAAGATGTTCGTATTCTTATGCTTGGGCTGGACTCTGCGGGCAAGGTACGTCACGCTCAATGTCAGCTCTCAATTAACCTGACCAACCATTTCCCAGACCACTATTCTATACCAACTGCAGGTGCAAACTCCGCTACCCCTCTGCCATTTGCCATGACTCTGACCATGATACTCAAAGATCGGCGAAGTAGTGTCGACGATACCGAGTGCGTAGCATTGCATTTGGCATAAGCTGACGTGTGCTCACTGTTTTGTCCTATAGCCATTGGATTCAACGTAGAAACAGTCCAGGTTGGCCATGACCCCCCAATGCAGTTTCTGAATCCCATTTGACGCGTCGCAACAGTACAAAAACATCAAGTTCCAAGTATGGGATCTGGGTGGTCAATCCAGCATTCGGTCAGTCAGCACATTGCCATTAGCGAATGCGAGGACTGATTAGGACCATGGCAGGCCGTACTGGAGATGCTACTTCCCCAACACATCTGCTATAATATATGTAATCGATTCGTCGGACCATGACCGTCTGCCGACATCGCGCACAGAGCTGCTGACCATGCTTTCGGAGGAAGAGCTCAATGGCGTACCGTTACTTGTGTTCTGCAACAAGCAGGATATCGAAGGTGCGCTGAAACCAGATGAGATCAGTGACAAATTGGGTTTGGCAGGCGGAGAGACAAAGAGAGAATGGGGAGTTAGAGGCTGCTGTGCGACAAAGGGCGAGGGCTTAGAAGAAGGCCTGGATTGGTACGTCGCTATAACTCCTAGAT
Source organism: Athelia psychrophila (assembly GCA_001630335.1). NCBI lineage: Eukaryota > Fungi > Basidiomycota > Agaricomycetes > Atheliales > Atheliaceae > Athelia > Athelia psychrophila. The sequence goes on from KV417652.1 coordinate 19,469, forward strand.
TTCACCTTTGCTGATGCTCCTCCAGGTTGGTGAATGCGATACAGAAAAAATGATTTCATTTCCGCTTCCCACTTCCCACCGCGTCTTCTTCGCATCGTTCTCGGGTACCACACGCAGCTTTTGCATATACAAAGGTCTAATTAATAACGATGTTAGCGTCCTAGGGCGCAGACCTCACGCAGTTGCCTTTGGCTTGAAAGTAGAAGGCAGGGACATCGAGTCTGTAAGCTAATGATATTCAAACATTGCGCACATGCGGTTATAGCTGTTGTAATGGCCCCTGGAGATAAATTCTGCGAAACCCGGTACGCGACGAGGTTATTGCTGAGCAGTATGTTAGAGCAAATAAACCATAAGCAAAGACGTAGGTCTATCCCTCGTGAGCTGCCAGCAAAGGATCCGGCAAACTCATAGCTGGTTGCGGTGGCATCATGATTTGCGGCGGCATGGTGAGGGAGGCTCTGAGCCGTTCAAACATGTATCGGTACCACTCCTCGTCGACCTGCGCGAGATCTTGCTGAGCGGTCACATCCCGCAGTTGCTGCAGTTCCCCCGCCCATGTAGAACGCCAGTCAGGATTGCCATTTGCGTCCGTGTTGTAAGGACCAGGCAGATGAGGTGGAGGGGGGACAGCAAGTTCGAAATTTGTGCCCGGAGGCGGCTGATCATACTGCGACACCATGCCAGGAGGGTACACCTCGTGATTCGGAACCATGTGGATATTCGGCACGCTGTGGACACCATATTTTAGCTGATGTACTACTATGAAGGCCGAGAGGTACTTACTTGGCGTACGCGGATTGCGGATAATGGCTATGCCCTGGCGGAGGTTGCTGCAGGCCCTGTGGGTTGATGTATTGTGTGTGGTCGATGAAACTCGGCTGAGCCAAGTAGTCGACCTCGCGTTCTTCGGATTCACTGGGGCTCTTCGCTTTAGCTTGTTTCTTGCGAACACGATGCACACCGGTCCGAGGATCTATGCTATCATTCACAATCCAGTAGGAGCCCTTCCCGCGGTCTGTGAGGGGACGTGCGATCTTCTCGAAGCAGGGGTTCAGGGTTAAGTTATGGCGGATGGAGTTCTGGATGCGATGTGAGCGCAAGCAGCGTGAGCCTATGAGAAAACATGCCTTCCAGCCTGAGGGCGCGGTTTTAAAATAAGGAAACTATGAGAAATATTGTAAGTTACGGCATTGCAGAACAGCACTACAGGCCGTGCCACGCACCCGGGACTCGAGGGCATAGTATATGTCTTCAAGCAGCAACTTCTGATTTGGAGAGCCTTTGATAGCATAGCTAATTATCAAGTGTGAGCGGGAGAAGGTCGTCAATTGAAGAGGATATGTACCGAAGTAAGGTGGAATAGGGATAAAATGGCTTTGTCCCAGGCGGACCATCGCGAAGGCTATCCAGAGATATGGGCATATTGCCAATAGGGTCTGCCTGCTCATCAGGAGAATAGTAAGGGTCTTGACTTGTGGAATAATCTCTGGAGATGTTGAAGAGGCTTGCTGAACCTGAGGGTGATGCATTCGCCATTTTGAAGACAGGAGTATGTGGTTTCTGCCCAAGCCCGCTGCGCACGTGGAATCAAAGTTCGCCGAACGGAGAGAAAACTGCCGATCGTGTTCCAGCCGGCGCCAGGCTGCAGGCCGTTGGCAGCGCTGCATCTCACCTGGGGCGGCTACCGACGGGGAGAAGAGACATAAACTCCGCCCAAACATGCATCGTGAACTTGTTGAAGTCAAAAACAAGTGATCGCCAGCTATTGACCAAACTCCCGCAAATGAAGCAAGCACTGGACAACAGCGCCAAATAAATGGGACAACAAACAGGAAATCAACTGATCCAGAACTGATGTCATTAGATCAAGTTCACGAATCTACTGACACGACGAATAGGTTATAATTACGCCTACAGACAAATTAATAGACATCATTAATGCAGAATATACATTGGTACAATTATTAACGCGTGCAATAGTCTGCTCTGTTCATGTTCAATCACGCTCTCGCCGAGAAAGCCCACTCCCACTTGGACTCCTCAGGATCCTTCCGACATCGGCTGTAAACCTCCTCGTCGGCCCTCCACACCCTCACAGTGCCGTCGTCTGCACAGGTCGCCAGCATCCCGTCTGCCCAGTCCAGCGCCGCCACCTCCCCGGTCTGTCCTGCAAGCTGGACGCCCCTGGCTGGCGGAGACGTGTCGCGCGCAGCCCGAGCGGCGTTGCTGATATCGTACAAGAACACGCTGCCCGCTGCGGCCGCGCCGCTCGCGAGCCAGCGGCCGCAGGGAGAAGTCGCGACGCGGACGTAGAAGGAGTTGGTTTTCATGTTTTCGTGCTCATATATTTGGGAGGTGAAGGGGTCGAGGCTGGCGTGGGCGGAATAGGGGTGGATCCGGGAGTCAGCGGCGAGCGCGAACAAAAGGCCTGCGGTCGGGCCTGTCCCTTGGGAGACGCTGACGATTCCGCGCGGGCGAGAGCCATTGAATGTTGTAGGGTCTATCGATGTCGCGTTGGTGTATTTTAAATTCGCAGGGGGTTGTTTGCGAGCCAACGGCGCGCGGAGGTCCCACAGGCGCAAGATGCTGTTGGATAGACATTGAGCAGGCAGCTCATTAGGACAGAAGTAGTCTTACCCGTCGTTTGATCCACTACTGATGAGATTATATGGTTGCCCCGCAGCGTATGTCAAGCTCGTGACAGTTCTGTTCGCTGCCGTGCTTTTCTTTTTTCGTACTTTGCCCTTGGGGCCCTCCTCGTGTGCGTCGGCAATCCGGAGCACAGGGGTGAGAGTGGGGACGTCGTTGTGGTTTCGTCGCGCGCTTTCAGTCCTCAGGTCCCAGACGTGGATCACGCCGTCTCGGCCTCCGGTGCTAAGCAACTCGCGATGTTCAGGGTCCCACACCACACATTTCACAGTGCTCGTGTGCCCATTGAGGGCGTAAAGAGACCGCTGAGACTCGACGCAAGATATTTGCGTCGTCAGATCCCCCGAAACGCTGGCCAAGAGGGTGTCGTTGTGGTTCCATTTGATGTCGAAAGTGCCATTGTCGTGAGGTTGGAGGGTCGTCCTCTGGGGTTCTGTCGATCAAGTTAGTGGATATTTGCAATTGTTACAGACGAGAGCTTACCATAATCCCAATCGCGTCGTTTGGACGTGTCTATGATATGAACGGAACCTTGCTCAGTGGCTATCGCGAGGAGGGGTTTGCCTCCTTGCTTCGCGCCTGATGAAACACCGATGTTATTAGGTCATTCATGCCCCATGTTTCCCGCTGCTCACCATTTGTATATGCACAGGCGTAAGGTGGTGTCAAATACGTGTCTGCGGCAATAGAGTGACATTTGAACACGTCTGATTTGTGCGACGAAACAAAGTTCTGCAGTATTGGTCTCGTGGTGACTGATCTCAAGGTTTAGCGATATTACGAGGTGTTCGACAGCATAGTCACATACGCATCGCCCGCCGAGCACCTGGCCGTCCCATTGCTGTGGAAGTCATTCTCGCGAATACTGTCCCGCGTCGTGCAGTCCAATCGGCTGGAACATCCGTGTCTACATCACTATCACTCGAGCCTTGATCGCATGTGTCCAAGAGTTTGACGCGTTTCTTGGAGACTCCGCTTTCTGGTTCATCGCGGCTGGCCGGTCGTTTGGTACCAAACGACGGGCTCGAGTTGTTATAGATATTTGTGCAGTTGATCAAGGCAGTTCGGGAAGGACTAGAGGGAGGGCTGGAAGGCATCGCTGGAGATTGAATGGAATATTGCAGAGGAAGGGAAGAACTTGAAGCCGTCGCTGTCACGATCAATAAACGACGGCGCGCGTCGGTGTCAATCGCACGTGACCTGGCTCGGAAACAGCATACCGTCGGCCGAACACGCTTTTCACTCTAGTCTACCAGCTACCTCTCTCCATCATGGCATTCAGAGCACCCATCCGCACCATGGCCACTGCGGCAAGGCAATCTCTTAAAATTGGCCTCATACCAGCAGATGGAATTGGGCGAGAGGTCATTCCCGTGCGTCTCCAAACACTCTTTGGTATCTGCACCTGCTAACTAAAACGGTAGGCTGCAAAAGCCGCTATCATTGCTCTAGGATCGGATATCCCGAAGCCTGAATTTATTGACTTGCTCGCTGGATTCGAGCACTTCACCAGGAAAGGCACGGCCCTGCCAGAGGAAACCCTCCGGTGAGCCAGTCCGCCATGTGTTTTAGTGTGTAACTAATGTCCCACCAGTTCCCTGCGAGAAGAATGTGACTGTGCACTCTTTGGCTCGGTCAGGTGAGTCTCAAGTTATATATTGCATAGATTTTCTGATGATCAGAACCGCCATTCGCATTGCAGCTCGCCCTCGAGCAAAGTGGAAGGTTATTCTTCGCCCATTGTCGCGCTTCGTAAAGAGTTGGATTTGTACGCCAACATACGACCCGTGACTTCTGTGCGTCCACCGCACCCTTCTTGTTTGTTGTATTGAACCAAACTAATACTGGATAATGACAGGTCGCAAGCACACCGGGCGGCAAACCTAGCATTGACTTGGTTGTCGTGCGTGAAAACACTGAATGTTTGGTACGATTTATACTTGTCATCACGCTTTCCATTTCTCATACATTCTTGCAGTACGTCAAGCAAGAAACCCTTATTATCGGAGAGCACGGAAAGGAAGCTCGTGCAACGCGTTTGATCACAGAACGTGCATCTCGCCGAATAGGCCAAATGGCATTCGAGATTGCGCTAGCCCGACCACGCAAGGTACGAGGCAGCTTTACACGTCAATCCGATCCGCTGCTAATCGTTTACTGCACGTCGAAAGCACCTTACTGTGATTCACAAGTCCAACGTCTTATCAGTGACCGACGGTTTATTCCGCGAGACTGTGCGTGGAGTGCCCTCCCTCCCTGGCATGGACGGCAAATTCGACAACGTCACTATCGCAGAACAGCTGGTTGACAGTGCCGTCTACCGGTGAGTTTTAACACGACCGTTCGTAACATTAATCTCACGATGCTGCTAAAGGCTTTTCCGGGAACCCCAGTCAGTTTTTTCGGCCGAACGAATGGCAGAAGATTAATAAATTATACAGGATTTTCGACGTGATGGTAGCACCTAACCTTTACGGAGACATCCTTTCCGATGCCGCCGCTGCCCTTGTCGGCTCCCTTGGCTTGGTACCATCCATCAATGCAGGTGACTCATTCGTGGTGGGCGAGCCGTGAGTCATTTGGCACCTTTTGTATGACGCGTACTCAATTCTTGATGCAGGGTACACGGTTCTGCCCCTGACATTGCAGGTCAGGGTATCGCCAATCCACTGGCGTCTATCCGGTCGGCTGCACTGATGCTGCGCCACTTGGGATATGCCAAGGGCGCTGACCGGCTCGACAAGGCCGTGGATGAAGTTATCAGGGAGGGACGGATATTAACTCCTGATCTTGGTGGATCTGCAAAGACCCAAGAAGTTCTCGATGCAGTTTTGAAAAGAATTTAGAGTTGTATTTAGTGACCTTGTAATGCACGAAACCCAAACTAGACCCTAACCTTAGCTGGGCGCCTATGCATATGTCTTGTTCAGTCGCCAAGTTATCTTACTGGTCCTTGCCAACGCACAGCCTGCGCGGCCTCAAGGCCCATTATCTGCTTGAAGTCACATCTCGTCCTGGCTTGCTAATTCATATCCTTATCTCGTATTCGTATCCTATCTATTGCGCGTCTGTTCTTGCTCCTAGTCCAACAACTTGCCATCAACACGCACCTGACTCTGACAAGTTCACACCTGCACATATCCTGCGCGCGTCCGCATGCCCAAACCAAAGAAGGGAAAGGCAAAAGCCGCGGAAGAGCCGGGCCAAGTGACTCGTAAGCTCGAAGAGGTAGTTGAAGTAAGAGAAGATGATGATGCAGGCGGTTTTGGCGGCTTAGGTCAGTAGGGCTGTCTGTTGGCTTGTTTTGAATCAAATTCTGTTACGTTTGGCCCGTCCCTTTATCCTCGCTCCCTGATCCCCAGGGCTCAGGGCCCAATGTACTATGAGGATTATCATGATCAGACTCCTGATTTTGGCACCGTTTCGTTCTCAGGTGGCGGCACTGGCGACGACCGAGCATGGGGATCCCCAGCAGGCCGATCGGCAAGGGGTGGGGGAGGATACGACCAATGGGGAGAACCACAACAACACGTAAATACGACATCTGCACCGGGTGGCTGGGGTGGGGCACCCGCAGCGAAAGCAGGCTGGCCGACACCGCCGCCAGCGAACCAAGCTTTACCAGCTGCAGCTGCGAGGCCACAGGTTCCACATCTTCAAACACAACTGTCGGGTGGTGGTCATAAACCCGCAGCCGGCTGGAAAACGACTACTACAAGTATGGCAACTGCTACGATGCCTTCCTGGGGCGGTGCAAGGACTGCAGCTCCACCGGCTGCCGAAGCCTGGGCACCACCTGCACGGGGTCAACACGTTGGGTGGGCAAACGATGTCCCTGGTGACGAAGAAGGGTCAGAATGGGAAGAAGATGGGGAATACGGGGACCAGTATGACGATGAGGGGGAGGAGGAGGAGGAGGAAGCAGAGGGGTCAGGCTGGGGTATTGCTCCAGCCCAAACGTATGGCTCTGCTGCACAGAGCAGTTGGATGAATTGGGGAGAAGAAGCCAGAAAGTTATCCGGAAAGGTGCCTACCACTTCTGCCCCAAGCCGTTCTCCTGCGCCTGCTGGGAATAAGGCTCCCGTGTCCACCCAGCAGCGTTCGCAGATCTTGGACTCACTATTGGGTCATCAGCCCCAACAGAACACCCAATATTCTGCAGCACCGCCAACCGGACAGCCGAGGGGATGGAACACCCAGAATCCTGCAGCCGCCCGACAACAGAAAATGGAAGAAATCAAACAACAGCGCATAGAAGATGAGCGAGTGCGGCTGCAGCAGTACGAAGATCAGCATCGTGCGCACCAACAGCAGCAATCGAACAGCCCGGCTGCAATGCAATCGAATAGGCCTGCTGCTATGCAATCGAACAGGCCTGATGCTATGCAATCGAACAATAGCTATGGGTGGGGTGATGCAGGCGATGAGGAAGAAGAAGAGGAAGAGGAGGAAGAGGAGGAGGATGGTTGGCGCCGGAGTGCAGCTGATGACCGGCGGGTACATTCTGTCGTCAAAAATATCGTGGTCGATGCCTTTCATCCTACTCAACAGCTAGGATCGTCGTACGACATGCCCTCTAAAGCGCTGTCGTACGCGCGCCAGGGGACGGATACCTCGATACATACCCGACCAGTTCGCAATCAGATGCAGGACTACGCGGATGTGAAGTTCGTCGAGTCTCATGGCGCTGCGTTAGGCCAGGTAGAGCGAGCATTCTACGCTACAGCCAGACCTGCCAAAAACCGGTTTCATTGGATGTTTCCCCCAGACAAAGATGAGAGAGTAGCATCCTTGCTAGCGTGGATACAGGCGGTATCCTACGGCTTAGCATCATTTGGAGTAGGTGCCAAACAATGCGTCTGGTGTTTGAACTTTACGCTCAACGTTGGACCCTCTTTCAGCTACACAAATTCTTGCAAAGTCGCGAACGTGGTGCACTGTTCGTGAACGCCGACTATCGGCCGACCGAGTCACCCAATGAGCCTGCGTTTGACTGGCTGACCTTCGAGGAGCTACAGCCGACAAGGGACCAGATTCTGCAGGAATCGGTGGCATACTACGACCCGGCCGTGTACGTCATCGTGTTCGTATTCCTGCCCTCGGAGTCTGGCAATAGCATGGCGATCTGGCGACGGAAGATTGTCGTACCAAACAATGTGCGGCTTACATTTCAGCCGCAAATCAAGCAGACCCTGGCAGCTTTGAGAAAGAAATATGTTCTGCATGTGGACGAGTAGGTGTTTATCTAGCCATTCGATGATTGCCTACTGACAGGCTTTTTCTTCTTATAGATTGCCGCAAACCAGCCAGCCTGCAACACCCATGTCGCCGCTGGCGGAGCAAAGACCAACACGAAGACGACTGGTCAAGAGCGACCGCTTTGAAGAGAAGGATGTCACTGTCGCGATCAAACCAAAGAAAAAGAAACGCAGCTGGTGGAAACGCATGCTATTCATTCGCTAAATTATTGGAGAGATGCGGACTTGCCGTTTATTATGTTTTCTCGCTGTCGGGATTTAATCTCAAATTGTAGTTGTACTTGCTTTCCCTCGCTGTAACCTTACTTTTCCCCAAACATTGTTCATTGACGTGCGCTCGAGCCTCGAGTTGCGGTGAATTGATAAGACGCAACACGAATGCCAATATTGTACTGGTGTTGAGAAACAATTCGCTTGAGGCTAATAATAGCACTTGCAGGTGTATAACCTTCAGGGAAGCATTGGCAGATAGTGTACATGTTAGCTTCGCCGAAGATACCACACAGCATTTAAGTTGCAACTTTGTAATTGCTACTAGTACTCTGTAGATACCGAGATGTTGTGTTGATCAAAACACATTATATTATACTACGTTTAACATTGACAAGAAGGTCCATCGATATCGTGATACATATACACTGATATAAGATGCATTTCCTCTTACATGGAACTTGATTCGTGGAGCTACACAGAAATGCAAGCTAAAAGAGAGGCACGCCGCCCATGATCGTCAATTCGTGATCATGATGCCCCGTTATTATTGGGAGGCTTCAACTGCAAGGTATGAGTAAACCGGCATTGATGGTGTGATCATTAGTATTTGAAGCTCACGTCTTGTCCTTTACTGGATGATGTTTGAAGACCGAGGGCGAGCAATCTAAGCCGCTCGATGCTAGCCGTTGCTTTGCCTTGCATAAGGCTCTGTTCATGCATGAACGCCGCAATATCGGCCAAAGACGTGCCCAATTCTCTCTGCGTATCAAGCTGTGTATTTCTGGACAGAAAGATGAACCGATCTTAGTATCCTACTCGATCGCTTGAGCTCCGTGAAAAGATTACCGTGCATCTTCCAGCGCACTGCAAAGATTGCTGCGTAACGCATCAGTCGCAGCAGCATGAGTGGTCGCTAGCCGTTCTGCTTCCGCGCGCAGTTCGTGGCGATATCTCTTAGCTTCTGCGTTCATTGCACGCGTTTCCCGCCTCATCTCTGTGATGACCCCCCTGGTTCTAGCAAGCTCATCGCGTCTGAGCGCGCGATCCAGGTTCAAAGTGTTCACTTCTTTTTGAAGTTTATCGATGATTGTGAACGATTCGCGAATCCGTCTAGAAAGAGCGTTGGTCGTTCTTCTGGCAACCAGACATGGTACAAGACCAATCGGTATTACGAGCGCAGCGACGACAGCCAAATGAAGCAGAGTTCGACGCGGTGGACGCAGGTCATCTTCGGCTACCGTAACTTCCAGATGAGCAGGTATGGAGACGTCGTGCTTTTCCATTTCAGCTAAGTATGCAGGAGAGCGTTCAAGTTAGACTTTGGTTAGACTGCAGATTTCAAATGGAAGTGAGCAAGCACATTTGACTCCGTCGGAAGTTCCAGAAGGGCCGCACCGATAATATTGATGCCGAAGTCACAGCCCTCGCAAGCATCATCCTCACCTCGTTGTCTCCTTGCACTCCCCCCGACCCGTTCCCTGGCTCAGTGGCGTGATATGCTATTTTCTTGACTGTGCAAACACGTTGCTGGAAAGATTGCTTCGTTTTCATCGCACGTTCAAAGCACAGAATTGCAGCGTAATATCCCCTGTCATTCAGCTGGCACCCGGTATTCTGGCAATTCCTGAAAGTAGTCATTCAAAGCACTATCTGGGCTTAGATCCCGAGTTCCCCCATCACAGCTCGAAATGTCAGGTGGTCAGCATGAGGAAGACCAAGCTCTCGAGTCTCATCAAGTAATTGAACTCCAAACGTTTAGCGAGAGGAAGGCATGGATTACGGAAAAGATAAAAGTGAGTTTTCAGCACACCGGCAAGGAGCAAGGGTCTTACTTGATTGCGCAGTTCCTGGAGAAGATGCCCCCTATCGAGGTTTTCGTTGGGCTTGACGCCATTCGTTCGTCCTCCGAAACAGTGCCAGGGCTCCCCACACGAGAGGAGCTGCAACATTTCCTTGAAGAGCATGATAGGATCGAGAAGGAGACGGAAATAGTTGATTCCGGAGAACTTATGAAGCTTCGGATGTTCACGAAGGGTATGTTCACTCGCACTTCCGCCTGCTTAGTAGGATGGCTCACCACGGCCTTCGACTGAACAGCGGCCACACAGCGGCATATGTCCCCGGAGGACACGGATTTGATCGAATTAACTCTCACGACCATATTCGAACTGGACAAATTGCTACACCTTCTGCGAGACCGTTCGGAGAATCTCGATTTACTGGGTATCCGCTTGACTTGGGAGGAGCAAAGGACCGCCGCGTGGGTAGATCGCAGAAAAATACTGGCAGACCTTCAAACCTTCTTGGATACACGAGCGCGATGGAACCCCTCTGTGTATGTTGTCGCCCTAAAGCCTGACGAGTCTTCTCTTCACCGCCGTGGCTCTGTCGCGTCCATCGCATCCATGGCATCCATCGATTCAGCAGTTTCCGCAATGTCTCCGGCTTTCTCCAGGAGTACCCGCTTCAAGCTGGCGGAACTCCTATCACGGGATGCTGCCCAGTTCGCGAGCAGAATATCTGCAATGAGACATTCCAAGATCATTGCAGCAGGCAAAGCTTTGGACAAGCTCATTGACAGCAGTCACAAACCTGTTCCAGAAGAGCTGTTGGATGAGCAGGACAAGCTGGAAGAACAGGGCATCAACGCTCTGGAGACGGTCGGCAAGTTCACTATGCACCTCGTAATGCAGTGGAGAAAGTAATGAAAACCTCCCACTTCTCTGGATGAATGCTAACCATTGTTTAGAGCTGATGAAATATACGTGGAGACAATGAAGGACCATCTGGCTGCGCAAAACCTCTTAGAGGAGATCGAAATAGCGGAGATGCACCATCCTTCCTCTCGGCAGAGCGCGGCGTTTGTTACAAGAGCGGACGCGCTGATGAAACGCCTACAGCTGCGTGGTAATCCAGCATCATCGACAGGGTCATTTCCACGTCCTACTCACCCCCTATTCCCCGATCAGCCATCAGCAAATGAGGCCCTCGTGAGGAGTCTATCGTCGGAAGTCTCCACCGCCATGGAGGTGGTCAAAGAGGTCGACGCTGCTGCCAAAAAGTATCGGTTGACCTCTGAAGCCGTGCGAGACGTCGAGGCATTGTCGGATACCGCAAAGACCCTGTCTAAGACGCTCGCGTCAGCTCAGGAGCGCTTCACGCACGGTGTAGATGCGAAAGACGGCGACGGATCTCCTCCTGATCTCACATCAAAAGAATGTCTAGAGCCAACGCGCCACGCTGCTTTCCTAACTCTTCTCCCCGACATATTGAAAGAATTCGACGACGCTGCCAGCAGGACAACACCGCTGCTCCGTGCCTACCGTGCCGCCGTAGTCCGTCTGGACAGACCTGGTATCGACGCCACTTTCAAAAGCAACGCCATCGCGGAGATCAACCAACTTGGCCAAACAAGAGACCATGTTCAGAAACTTGAAACCGACCTGCTCGCTCGAGTTGGCCGATTGCGGGAATCCAGAAGGCTTTGGGATGCCATGGGCTCAATGCTGAAAAACCTAGACGACACACGTCGGGAGATTGGAGAAGCGATGGAGGGTCGCCGATGGAGAATGCAAGCCGCCGCCAGTGGTGCACCATTGACCCCAGAGAGCCCGATGCCGGTGCTACTTGCGGCCACGATCTCCACGAAAAACGTTTTAGAACGCCTCGATGACATGCAAGATAAACTATCACAGCAGGTCGCTGTTCCATTAGCAGTGATGTCGAAGTCCCTCGAAACACCGCTACATGATCATATCTCCCAGAGCCTCGCAGGCTTAACTGGCACCGTGGACAGCCTCAAGCAGATGTCACGACTGCTGGAATCTATCCAACGCCAAACGTCAGTGATGAAGGAAGTCCGGGAGGAAGTGCATAACTTCCAGATTCAGATCGAAGACCTCAAAATCCAGTTTGACACAAGATTCGATGCCACTGTTCAAGGAGTCCCATGCAACAAGCTAGTGGACACAGAGACTGGCTTGAACCACACCGCGAAGGAGCTTCATGGCGCGATTCAAACATTTACGGGCAGTCTTTCTGAACGAATTCCGTTTGTTGCCCAGCACCCGTCCATTTCCCGTCCTGGGCCAACCTATGTCAAGCGTCGATTTGCGTCTGTAGATCTGAAACTTGGCGTCCCCCCTCCCACCTCCTCTATCGAATTGCCATTCGAACTCACAGCACTGGACGATGCGGTACGCGCAGACACCAATATGCACACGATGAGGCTTGCGGGGGAATTGCAAGGTCTGGACACGAAACGCAATCATCTGCAGTTAGCCCGTTTGGCAACGGAGGTGGATGCCGCTCTAGCATCCGTTGTAGCAGAAGTTGGCGGTGCTGAGAGCAGGGTTTTCGCCTTGAAAGCTTCGTTAGACGAGGCCGGCAACAAAGAGGACGCCATAGCTGCATTGGAAACTCTTCGAATTGATACAGCCAATTTTTCTCAGGACTACCGCCCTCACATTTCGCGGGCATTCTCACCCATTCGAGAAACCCTGCGGCAAATGGAAGGAACCCCTGGGTGCGGAGACCGTCCCGTGCACGAACCCTTGTTTCTTGCAAGACGCAGGGCAGTGGATGACGCAGAGCTCAGGTTCAACGCGTGCCACGATGATGTTGCTTCTTTACAAAGCAGCATCTCAGAGGCGCATCAGGCAGAAACTGCACGTCTTGAAGCACTTCGAATTGAGCATGAACGCCTTGAGCGAGAGCGTCTTGAGGAGGAACGTTTGGAACAGGAGCAAATTGAACGGGAGCGCGCAGAGAAGGAGCACCTGGAGGCAGAACGTCTAGAGCGAGAGCGTGCAACGCAAGAGCGTCTCAAGAGGGAACGTTTGGAACAGGAACGCATCGAACGTGTAGAGAAGGAGCGCCTGGAGGCGGAACGTCTGCAGCATGAACGCGCCGAGCGAGAGCGCCTCGAGAAGGAACGTTTGGAACAGGAGCGTCTCGAGCGCGCAGAGAAGGATCGCCTGGAGGCGGAACGTCTGGAGCATGAACGCGTCGAGCGAGAGCGTCTCGAGAAGGAACGTTTGGAGCAGGAGCGTCTCGAGCGGGAGCTTGCAGAGAAGGAGCGCCTGGAGGCAGAACGTCTGGAGCATGAACGCGCCGAGCGAGAGCGCCTCGAGAAGGAACGTTTGGAACAGGAGCGTCTCGAGCGCGCAGAGAAGGATCGCCTGGAGGCAGAACGTTTGGAGCATCAACGCGTCGAGCAAGAGCGTATCGAGAGGGAACGTTTGGAACAGGAGCGCATCAAACGCGAGCGGAGAAGGAGCGCATGGAGGCGGAACGTCTGGAGCATGAACGCGTAGAGCGAGAGCGTCTCGAGAAGGAACGTTTGGAGCAGGAGCGCGTAGAGCGGGAGCTTGCAGAGAAGGAGCGCCTGGAGGCAGAACGTCTGGAGAATGAACGCGCCGAGCAAGATCGTCTCGAGAATGAGCGTTTGGAGCAAGAACGCATCCAACGCGCAGACAAGGAGCGTCTGGAGGCAGAGCGTCTGGAGCATGAACGCGTAGAGCGGGAGCGTCTTGAGAAGGAACGTATAGAACGGGAGCGAGTGGAACTGGAACGCCTCCGACTGGAGCGCTTGGAGAAGGAACGCATTGAGCGTGAGCGCGCAGAGAAGGAGCGTTGGGAGCAGCAAGAAATGGAACGATTGGAAATGGAAAGCTTAGCGCGGGAACGGATGGAACAAGAGAATCTTGAAAGGGAACGTTTCGAGAAGGAATGTCTGGAACAGGAGCAAGCCAAGCACCAAGCGATGAAGAAAGCGCAGGAGTTGGAGGCAGATCGGCACAAACTCGATGCGGCACAGAAACAGAGTTCGGGACGAAAAGCCATTATGAAGAGCGAAGGTCAGCAGTGCACTCCATTCGGAGCGTGTTTTTTTTTCCTGACAACGATTGTATAGATGATGTCTTTGGTCTGGCCACTACACCCAAAGCCTCTCCCAATAATCAAGACCTAAAAGCCCGCATTTTCGCTTTAAGGAAGCGATTGGGCTCCATTAACATCAACGGGCTGGTCAACCCGACTGCGTCCTCATCCCATGATCTCCCAAGCATGGACCAGCGACGCCGTGTCGAGTCACTATTTGCAGCAATCTATGCAGATTTCGAGCGCCTGGCTCCGTCGTCTCAAGATTCCACGATCAACACAGAGTTGCACTCGCTCAAAATTGAACTGGGTGCCTCAGCCGAGCGGATCCAACGCATCCGTGATTTATCTGATTTATCAGTCGCGGTGCATGCCTGCGACAAAGCTCTCAGTGACCTTCTGGAGCACATCGATAGTTACCCCTCTCCACCAACGGGCGAACTCTCGTCGACCCATATCACTGACGTCAACTGCTTCCCCGAACAACAGTTGGAATCCCGTGTAACCTTCACTCAAAATTTGGTATCAGCTGTTGGAACTAAATATGCCCGTGTTGCAATTGACACTCGGGCTCGGGCGGAGAAGAACAGGATTGACCAGACTTGGGGTGAATTGCGCGACATGTGCAACGATCTGATTCGGGGTAAGAAGTCACGTCCACCCAGCGTGATCAGCTCTGGTCGAAACAGCAGGTCTTCTATCGGCAGCGTTTCCCCAACTTTTGGACATGTTGGTAACAACAAGAGTGCCAGCTATTCTAATCTCTCGTTGGGTTCATCTTCCAGGCGGCCGTCGACCAGAAGCCGATTCCTCTCGCCGGCAGTTCCTCCGAGCACTCGACGTACTGTATCCGGCAACTCAGACACTCCGAGCAGGTCTACAAGTCGACTATCGAATATTTCTTCCTCTGCGCGATCAATCTCCGGGCCCATGTCTTCGGCCACCTCCACATTACACAAACCGACATTCGCATCTCGCCAGAGAACGGGTAGCATGTCATCTAATGCCGCTTACTCCACCCCAGTTAAAACCAACACGGGCCCCCCCTCGCGCCCTCGAGCACAAACCAACCAAAGAGTCAGAGAAGGCACGTTGTCACCAACAGGTTCTGACATGTCATCTGCATCGAAAGCCAGGACTATTTCATTCTCCCACTCTCGTACCGACTCCGCTCGGTCTAGCTCGTCAGCATCTACATGGTCTCGCGCTCCCAGACAATCCTTTCCGATGCCCACATTCCCAACACCGCCGCGAAAGGCACCTCCGCCAAAAAAGGAATACGTTGCTAATCCAAAAAGCAAGCTCGACATGGCGGTCGGTGAGGTGGTCAACAAACTTCCCGTCAACATCAACATATCTATGGTCCCCGAGACTTGGAAGGATCAGAGTGGAAAGTATTGGATCGGCGAGCAGGACGCCAAACTCTGTTTTTGTCGGATCCTGCGCTCACGCACAGTGATGGTTCGAGTTGGTGGTGGATGGTCTGAGCTATCAAAGTATGACCGTCCTCACTCACTCTACCTGGTCGCTAATTCGATTATTGCATAGATTCATACAAGACCACTTTGCTGATCTTTTCCGGTTGATGCCCGAATCACCGCCTCGCCCAGGAGCCCAGGAGGAAAAATGGATAAGCTCGGCTACTCTGGAGACAATTGGTTCTCCCAGGACCCCGCCAAGACCACCCAAAACGCCTGAGCCAAGAGGAGGCACGCCTTTACTACCATCGTTCTCCCTGATGACGCCCAGCGGTCTAAGCCCTCGATCTATGCAATCTACTCCTTCTCAGAGCTCACCACTCACACCCCTGCAATTCATGCGCCGCGCTGAGCAAGACAGCCCCGGATTACGACCTATATCACCTTCACGACCTCCCACGTTACGTGTCCGAGCACCCCCAGTCTCTCCCAGCCACCCCTCTCGCAATTCTGTTTGGAGACCATAGACCGCAATTTCTCTTAGACCGCACTTTCTCTAGGACCTTCATTCTCGCTTGCTATATATTTGCTATTAGTAAATGGGCTTCCGCCTATTGGACTCACGAAATTCATAATGGACCAGGGTTGTGTTGTTATTCATTGTTTTCGATTGTATCTGTTTACATGTTCTATGCATTGCTCGTGGCCACCGACTCCAATATCATGCATTTGCGAATATGGTCTGAGCTAATTGGGGCTGCGTTATGCTGACTGAAAGCAGCACACTCGTGATCAACGCGGTGCACGTCTTTTGAGCGTCGGCCCATTACCGTTACGCGTCCGTCACTTGGCAACTTTCGAACCTGATCGACTGCAATCTCGCGGGGTTTGGCTTAAACATAAACTCATCCGCGTCTTCCGTCATGGACACAGATTTGCTGAAATGTAACCGGATGACCTGTCGCAGAGCACTCACGGACAAGGCTGTTGTGGTGAGTGCCAGTGACTTTCTTGTCTTCGACGACGATCATTGCTCAAACAAACGTTGCAGACTACGTGTAAGCCCTGATCGTTAGGAAATCAATGCCTTCTGATGCAGTGAACAGGTTCCCATATATTTTGTGGTAAATGGCAGCTCAATCTCTTCTGATATGACGAGTCCTGGACCATATTCTCCGCACAGTGGACTGCGCCAATGAGCTGTTCAATGCTGCGCGACTTTGTCCAGGTGCGATCCCAATATCACTTGGATGACTGGAGCGAATCTAACCTCTAAACTGTTAGCATGCGAGACAACCCTGACTGAACCGTACGTGTTACCATTTCCATGATACTTTCCGAGACAAGAAACAAACAACAGAGATGATGTGGTTGTCTGCTCCCTCCATCCTACAAACGACTACAAGACCTCTGTGCTTTCTGGACTGAGCCCTTCCAATGTTCTGGAAATTTGCAGCCGGTGAGCCGCTGTGGAACGAGTCTGGCTTCGACATGCATTAACAACTGTCTTCTCAAGTGCAATATCATTCTGGCAGTATCAGATACACCAAGAAAACTCGTTTCAACATGCCGTGGTCCGAAATATCAATGACAAGAACGCTCAAATACAAAAGCAATTGGATAATGTTATCCGCGAGGGTAAAAACTTTGCGAACACCGACTATATGCGCTCATTTTATTAACCCTAGCCAATGGCGAGATCAATATCTTGAATAGTAAATTAGCAGGTGCGGAAAAAATCCACTGGAGGAGAGAACTAATTCGAACGACTTGTTCAGAGCTCGAAACTGATTTAGAGCTGGAACGCCGGAAGGTCCGAGACATGCATGAGGCATCTAGGGAGCGGGACAAGGAATACCAGAAGCTCAAGGTACGTCCCCTTATCACTCGAATGCAATTGCGGACGGTGCTCATATTTTGCAGGCGCAGCACGATAAGATTAAACGCAAGGCCCTACTTGGCGGTACTCCCATGAACGAACATGTTCAACAGAATTTCGGTGGAAATTTCGGACATGCAGGCGTTCGGCAGAGTCAAGAAGAAACGCACAGCAATGGACGAGCAAGCATGGCTTTTGGAAGTAATGCTATCGATCTCGGGGCTGTTGTAGGAGGAATGGAGGCCAACGGGGTAAGTCTCATCACTTTCTCACAGAATATTCCAACGATGGCCTGTATCGATCCCTAAATATTTATAGATTCAAAGAACCCCAATAGGTGCTCAGAAACACGCTGCCTGGGTTCAACCTCAGCAAAATCAAGGGCCACAAGGACAAGGGAGAAATAACACTCAACGTCGCCAAACTTTCAACGCCCCTGCCGACCGCACCTTTCAATCAATATCTGTATCAGAGCGTTCCGACAGCGTAGATGAAGTCGAGAATCTGTTGTTAAACACTCGCAAAGTGCCTTCCAGTGCCCGACGCTCAAGCGGCCAGGCTGGATGGGGCACCACAAACCAAGGGCTTCGAACTCAGCAACGAGGTACTTACCTGTCGTCATTGGGAATGATTCGTCCGCATACTGACCGATATGATCTATAGTCTTCGCCCCGACGGTGGTCAAGAGGGCATCTGGCAGCTTCCGACCCGCTGGTCAACCTAGATGATAACTCGAGCCATGCGCAAAGGACAATCCGTTTCCAAAAAAATTAAAGGGCACTTCCAAGACTTCAACCAAAAAATGTTGTATTGTATCAATAACGAAGACTGAAACAAGTAGTAATTAGTACATATAATCGAAAAGTGTCATGATGCTGGTATAATCAATGCATTGAGGATATTGTTCTGGTTTAATCCATTTGCAGCGTTCCATTCTTTTCGTCTTCAAGATACTGCCCAATGGCGTTCAGATCCGATCCGGCCCTGCGTAGATACCTAGCGAGCACTGCCCTCTCGGCTTGCGGTAATAGGTCTGCCAGCTTGTCCACTTGCTCTTTGAATTCGGGATCTTCTTCGATACTATCCGCAGAATCACTCCCATTTCCAGGCGACCGTCGTCTCCCGCCAAATAAGGACGCCCGCCGTGTCATAGAGCTGCTTCGATGGCTACTCGACACAGACGGTGGAGTCTTGGGTAGCATAATGGTTTGAGACCGCGATGGTCGATCTTTATTGGGGACCGCACGAGGACCGCCTGGGACAGTAGGCGCGCTGTCGATGTGCACTGGCCGAGGATTGGGAGGAGCCTTGGCAGGACTTTTGTGGAGCACAGATGAAGGCTGTTGTGGTACCAGTGTTCCCTTTCCTGTCGATTTCATGCTCGCCTTGCGCCCTAGTGAAGAGAAGAACCCTATAGGCAGTTTACTCGAGGTCGGTGATAGTGGGGTTCTGGAAGAGGATGACGAAGAGTTGGTACGTGAGGTCATAGCTGGGGCTAGAGAGGGATATGGGAGTGGCGGGGGTCCGCGAGGCGGGCTTGTGTCTATAGACACCCGGATTGCGAGGTCGGTAGCGGAGGTTGTGTCTGCACGTCTAGGGAACGTGGCTTCCGAAGCTATGGAAGAGCGAGAGACATGCCTGGGTTGAGAAGTTACTGGCGTTGTGGATGGGCCTCGATGTCCATCCCCCGCTGTTGTGCGATTTACCCGGAGGTTGGTCCCTGCTAGATTCCACAATTTAACATCGTGCGATCTGCTGTCCTGTTTGGTCTCTCTCACCTCTATGCTGAACATCCATCAAAAAGTCCCCCAGACCGCAGTCATGGATATATAGCTCGTTAATTTTGTTCGCGTAGCACAATGATCGCTCTAACGCGCTCTTCTTTGCGGCGACCTCCCCACAAGACATAGCAGCTGGCCACGGGGAAATTATCTTCTTCCTCATTGGCGGATGAGACTGTAGCAATGCAGGCACCTCGAGCGGCGGAGGCAGGGTAGACATTGATGACGCGTTCGAAGAATGAGAACTTGTTGAGAATCGCATGCCGTCTGATTTGCGGGAAGGGGTGCGAGGCAATGAGGAAAATCTCTTCAAGTTGGCCGCCAGCACGGAACCCAAGTGCCGTGGGGTGGATGATGGGCTGGTATCGTCTCCTATCTCTCTGGGCAGGTTCGGCGGTGAGGCAGAGGGTGAACGCTTGAAGAATGCATGCCCAGAGTCCGGGGAAAGCCCGGCATCATCCGAGTTAGGCGTAAGTTCTCTGGATATGATCTCTGGGAACTCGTCAACCCAGCTGTCATCTCTATTCAGGCCCGGCGGGCTCAAGACTTCAGAGGCGTCGTTGACGTCCACAGGTTCAACGACTATGGGAGGTGAGGTATTGCTGGTGGTCACAAGACGAACGCTATTATCACCGACGGAATGGGGTTCTTCGGGTGATGTTACGACTGGTTCTTGGGTTTCCAGAGGATCGATGGGGAGGGACGACTCTGACTCCGTGGAGGTAGTAAAGGTAGAGGGGGCAAACGCGCCCTCTCGGACGTGCGCAGAGGTAGCAGCTGGCAACTGTTCGCTGCTGGCCGACTTTGGAATGCCCCTGGGATCGTGTGAGTATCGTGAATATACAAGATGGCCGGCTAAGGACTTACTTCGAGGAATCTAAAACTGACGGCTGATCAGACGAAATTGACAACGGAGACGCCGAGCGACTCTCATGCAACGAGCCCGTCGACAGATGAGACCGCAGACCTGGCTCGGGCGCCCGCAGAGCTTGAGTGGAAGCCGCGACGTCTCCACGCCCTCTTCCTCCTGGTGGCGGGGAGGCGAAGCGAGGGGGACGTGGGGGTGGTGGTGTCCCCGGTTTTATGTCGAACATAGCTCGAGGCGGCGGCGGGAGAGGCCCTGCGGTCGCATGAACCCCTGGTTGATAATGCAGAAAAGGATCGGACGACTTAGGAGGCGGGGCTGAGAAAGGAGTGGAAGGAGACGACGATGTTGGGGAGTACATCGAACTGGCCGAATGGATGGACGGTGATGATACATTGGTAGGGTAATCTGAGGACATGGGCTGCCGTGGAGGGCTACTGGGTGTCAGATTGACGATTACAGGTGCAGCCACTGGGTCGTGAATGCTCTTTGCTTCACCAATAGCTGGCGTCACGATTGCTTCAGGTGATTGCAGGTTCAAGGCAGACAAGAAGTCTGCACGATTACGAATCCCTGAATCCAGTTTCCCGGTCTGCGACCTCTTGTCTGGGGATGGAGAGCGTGATTGTGGTATCTGCAAGATAGGTGTAGGCGGCTGGAGTGCGCCTGTCTGCTGTTGATGATGCGTGTCAGCTGAACATGACGCGGGGGTTACATTCAGCGTAGTGCCAATGATGCCAACCTGGCGGGAGGATTTGCGTTGGTGCAACGTTCGCGTTCTAGTTTCCGGTCCGACCTCCGAAACCGACCGATGATGTATAATTGGGTCGGCCTCTGAGCTGGGCTTCTCGAGTGGAGCAGTTGTCGGGGGTGTAAGATGCATGTACGTCTTGGGAGACGCGTCAGGAGGCGCGATCAACGCGAGGCCCTGCATTGGGCTCTCCATTCCGCGTCTTGACCTGAGGCTGTCCGCCGTGTGGCTTGATGGCAGCTCTTGGGCGTTGAAGCCCGTGCCCATATCCACTATCTTCATACGCCGTCTGTCTGCTCCACCTGTAGAAGGGATACTAGGCCGCCTTGTGACTCCCGCAGCTGCCGTTTTCTTTGACTTCTTCCTTAAAACATTGTGTTTGGGTGCTACCTCTGTGTCAGAGTTGCCGTCGGGCGAGTACTCTGAAGGCGAAGACGCGTTGGACATCTGCCTGGGGCGCATATCGGGGTTTTCTTCGGCGATGGAGGGGGTTTCGGATTCTACAGGCGACGTGTAGGGTTGGCCTGCTACCTCTGACTGATAATAAGATAAAATATCCGTGTTGTTTCTAACGGGCAATCTCGGGCGTGGGGGCAAAGAGCTGGAGGATGAGGCGTCCATTGCTGGACTCGATTTCAGGATGGTTTGAGATAAGAGACCGTTGCCATCGCACGACGCACCTGTAGTTTTATTCTCTAATGAGGCTAGCGCCGGTATTTCAGAAGCTGTATGCTGATTCGATCCAGAGCCTGACTGCGTCGCAGGTGAGACGTCGGGCAGAACTTCTTGTAGATTAAACGGTTGAACGTCGAAGAAGGGGTCGTCGTGGAGCCAGGGGCAGATCGGTTGCCAGCCAGTTGAGGAGGACAAGGTGATACTTAAAGTTACTAGGATGTCTTTAAGGGTCACGTGTCCATATGGCTGCATCAAGCGATCACACTGCTCATGATATCTCCGCCTCGAATTAGCCTCCATCAACCTGAAGCGCTGATGTCTGTGGTGCACAATCTCTCAAAACATACAGGAAGCTTTCACTGCATTCCCCATTCACGTTATTCCCCAAGGGCGGTTCCAGGGCTGAGGAAGACGGATTAGGCGAGTGAGTGCCCAGTGCGGCTGAGCTTAGATACATATGCTTTCATTTGTTTCATGAAATGAATCGCATACGAGACCAGAGCCGGAAGCAACAAGCCGCAACACATTTGATCTACTTATGAGCCATGCGGGCCACGGTTCATGTTCTCGTGTTGCGAAGCGCAAACGCATGTGTCCATTAGACAGCAGGCGATCATTGACAACGCACATTGCCTCTCATTGCTGGCTCTCGAATGCCGTCACGATAATCAGCTTCTGTCCAGGAATAGGATACCATTTCGTATTCAATTCGCCCTGAGTCGACGTCGCCCTGAGTTGCCAAGCCGGATGGTTAACTCTACCTGTTATCTTAAATTCCAAAAAAGCGCTGCCTTGCTATTCTACCAGCTCCCATCTGAGCTCTTTTCCAGCCCAGAATGGGACTACACTCTGCTCGCCCAAACTCCACTGATCTTCCACCTTTTGCCCGACGACCTTGCGTAGCAACGTCTGTTTTTCCGCATGTGTCCCGTGCAACTGTCTCCCATAGAACGCCCGACCAAAACCACCCACGAAGCCTTCGAGTTTGTCTAATGCGCCAAAGTCTTCGAGCAGGTGCGCAACAAGTGGAAGCAGAATTGGCGACGTGTACACCCCTGCCGCACAAGCGCTTTGAGGCGTGGATGTTGCCTTGGTATGAGGAGGGTGCGGCGCCGAGTCCGAACCGAGGAAGAATCGAGGATGTCCTGCAAGGTTGTAAATTAAATGATGAGAATTCAGGCCTCAGTAAACAGCTCACCCTCTCGAACAACTTCGCGGAGTGCTTCCCTGTCGTCCGGGTACTTTGCAACAGGCTTGCAGAAATTCCAGGACTGTCCAGCCCAGTCATCCACTGTCAAGGCAAGATGATGCGCAGTAATGGTGCATCCCACAGTAGGACCCAGCGACTTTACCATGTCAACTGCCGCACGAGTGGTGGCGTGCTCCAAGACGATACGGAGCTTTGGGAAGGCTTTGTGGATAGCCTCCAAGTGCGGTAAAAATGTTGGCTCTGCATTCAAAATATGTGTATTCTGTAGGCTTGCCGTAAGAACGCAGTAAATATTATCATTTGATCAGGACTGACTGTGGCAGGATCGGATGGAACTTCGCCGTGCAGATTCAGCACCATACCGACTTCTTGCATAATCTCAAACACGGGATAATATATCTCGTAGCTTTCTATCCCGCTATCCGAGTTCGTAGTCACGCCGCGGGGGTACGATTTGACACCGACGATTCCCGCATCTTTTGCCTTGCGCACCTCCTCAGGAGTGAGATCGGGGGATAGATACAGGGTCATGAGATAATCCACGCTTGGGTCTATTGATTCAAGCGTGGATTTATACTCCAAGGCTTGCGATACTGTCGTGATCGGTGGTTTGAGATTTGGCTTGCAAGATGAATTAAGCTCTGGTACGAAAGAGGGGCCCTGGGAGGGACGGCTACCATAACATAAGCCAGGTGGAATCCACCCTTGCGCACATGTGGCGTGACGAGCTTTGAGAGGTCGCCTTGACGAAGGTGTACATGGAAATCTGCAGGCGCAGGGAGAGCGATTGTAGTGGCCATAATTAGAGGCTGAGTAAAGAGTCCGCCGTAGGCAGCGCGTGACTTTGGCGTTGCAACGCGTTCGAATTGTCACACTCGCCCGCAACCTCTTTCGCCAATCTTTCGTCGTCACACGCTAATTCCAACCAGGTCCGCCCCTAGCTGTGCATACAGAAGAGACGCGTCTATAATAGAAAGGCGCGAAGAAAGCGATTATAATCAAAACGAATTTCAACTATGGTCGGGGCTGGATCTATTACAGTTGCTGGTTCGTTTTATCCCATTCTCTGCGGCATCCAAACCATACTCACTCAGTATCATGTAGTCCGAGTACGCCCTCCCACTGACTCAGAAGCAGCGCGGCTTCCTGAGCCATGCTATGAAACAAACATACGAGGCGACGGCGCGTTGTCAACACCGGGCCGTGTCACGTCTACAGCTACTCTCCGCGACATTATTCAAATAGTCGACGATCGCATCCTTACATTCGATCCCGATGAGAAGGATCGTTCAAGGTCGTTCATGGAGCGCGGGTTCATGCCGCCTGGGACGAAGCGGTACAAGGACAAGCGGTTTATGTTTGACAAGGTGTTCGGGCACGAGGCGCGCCAGGGGGATGTGTTCAGCGCGACGAGCCAGCCACTTCTTAAGGGACTGTTTGAGGGATACAATGCAACAGTCTTTGCATATGGGGTGCGTCAATTTCATACAGATACTCTTCAGGTGTTGATGTGCTATTAGGCTACCGGTTGCGGTAAAACACACACCATTAGCGGCACAGAATCAGATCCAGGAATCATCTACTTAACAATGGCAGACCTCTTTCAAAGGATTGACGACCGCAAAGACGAATGGAAAGTCGAAGTGATGGTCACCTTCCTCGAAATCTACAACGAGGAAATCCGCGATCTCCTCGGCGAACCAGGGGCGGCTGTGCCCCGTGGTGGGCTGCTAATTCGCGAGGACAAGTCCGTCAAAGTCGTCGGGCTCACGGAACTCAAACCAGCGAGCGCTGAAGAGGTTAAAGAGATCGTTCTGCTAGGCAACACCAGACGCACACAAAGCCCCACCCTCGCGAATGCGACCTCCTCGAGATCCCACGCTGTATTGCAGGTCCATGTCACCCAGTCCGCCCGAACTGCATCGCTCACTGAGCAACATACCATGGGCACATTGTCTATTATCGATCTAGCGGGTAGCGAACGAGCCGCCGCGACATCAAATATGGGACAACGCATGGTAGAGGGCGCCAATATCAACAAATCCCTTCTTGCCCTCGGCAACTGCATCAATGCGCTCTGCGAGAATGGAGGCGTCACGCGACACGTCCCCTACCGAAACAGCAAACTCACCCGTCTCCTAAAATTCTCGCTTGGAGGAAATTGCAAGACCGTGATGATTGTCTGCGTCGCGCCAACTTCGATACATTTCGACGACACTCACAACACCCTTGTCTATGCCGAGCGGGCGACCAAGATCAAGACCAAGGTCGTCACGAGAAATATTCTCAACGTGGATAGACACGTTGGTCGTTATGTTGAAGCCATCAACAGACTAAACATCGAGGTCGCTGAGCTGAAGGCCAAGCTTTCCGGGAAAGTCTCGTCCGAGACCGATGTCGTCAAAAGGAAAAGGGCAGAGGCCAGTGCGGAGGTGGCAAGAGCTAAGAGCGACATGCAAACCAAGGTGGACCAAATGCAGCCTTCCATCGTCGATGGCGCGTCTTGTACTGGGAAAATCTCAGTCGCGACCGCCAAGTTGGGCGCAATCCACTCCAGGCTAGCGCGAATCGATGCAATGGCTTCTTCATCCTCAGGCCCGCTCTCCTCAGACTTGGATGCGGAGCGAGCACTATTACAAGCTCTGGCAGGACCAGAAGAGCTGTCTATCAAATCTGACTCGGCGCTGAGTACTAGGATGAAGCGGGCAAGCAATTCGGACAGCATGTTCGACGCCACTTTACGAGCTGTGAGCGAGAGACGCTCCGAGAAGCTTGACGAGGTCAGCATCGATAATGTTAAGATGGACGCACGGTGGCGAAAAGCAGAAATGGAACGGGCGAAGGCCGAGGCCGAAAGAGACGCCATGAAGGACGCGTTAGCAACGCAGGCGGAAATGGTGGTTAATCTGGTTGGGATGGTTGGGCGCTGCACAGTCATGATTGGAGAGGCTAGCCAAGTCCTTAGATCTGCCGTGGAGGGGGGCAAGGACGGCATGGAAGGAACAGTTAGGGCCATGTCTGCCTCCCTCAAAACCATCAGAGAGAAGAACGACGAAGCATTCGTTACGATTGTTGGTCATTCAACGGCTGGTCACAAAGGTGATGCGCAGAGTGCATCATCCATTAGCTCGTTCAATGGCCATGCAACATCGTTCTCCAGCTCTGCTCCGGAAGAATATCAACCCTCGCAGAAAGCCAAGACCCGGCGATCTTCGTCGTATGGTGTTGTCAATTCGCCCCCTAGGCGCACGTACAGGACTCCGCGGAAATCTTTGCGATCTAGCATCAGCCAGCCCTACCGCCGAGTCTCTGAGAAGGAAAAGGATAAGGACAAGGACAAGGAGAAGAAGAGCGTGCAATGGCGAGACGAAGCTGGTCAGGGAGAACTTGATGATGCATGTGCACAGGTTGAACCCCCTCCTGTCATCTCTGTCGTTCAAGTTGAACTGGATACCAGTACCTCGCCTACCGAGAAGCGAACTATGCCCTTGGGTGGGTCTGATAGCGATTGGGAAGACGAGAAGACGGAAGATAGCGTCAGCTTCATGTCATCGTCCGTTCGGGACATGCCCACGACCCGGTCGAACATGGGAGGTGCCAGAAGACCTAGAGCCAGTCGCCTTGATCCCTTTTTCCTCAAGCCAAAAGGTCCGACACTGGACAGTCTGACAGAGGACGACGAAAACGCATCGCCGGCTCATCGAGGCATCCCGCTTTCCGACCGAAGCATTAATCATTTTAACGAGTCGACCAACAGCCCTGGCAGACTACACATCCCTAAAGGGCACGACAGGCACCACGGGAGTCCTTCGCGGCGTGGCCCCTCAGCACCAAAAGCAACTTTGAGCACGAGTAAGAGTGGCCGCAGAAGATCCCACATTGGACCTGTGCGCAATGAGCGGGCAAGGAGGCGGTCAAGCTTAATACCCGGACCATCTCCAGATGCTAGTGATTCGAGCCCAAGAAGGGTGGAAGTTAGCATGACTGGAAGCCCTTCGAAGCGACCACGAAGAATGTCATTGCTCAGCGCCGCATCGCGGAGCATGAGCGTGAACAATATGCGCGCGGCGAAATCGCCTGTGCCCGCCGCCTCAGGCTCCGTCAATATCAAGCCTGGATCCGCGCCAACATGGCGCTGAAGATCATGGCTACACCCACCAGAACTAGGATGTATTACAATATTTGTCGTTCCTCGCTAGAGTTGCTATGTTTAAACCTGTGCCACCACCTTTATCTTGTCGTTGTGTCTTTCGCTTCGCTTCGTCTTGTTTACTATACCCTTCAGCTCGCCCTATCATACCATACATTCATCGAATTTTACCGCAGTTCATTTGCTATGCCATTATTCCTCGTCGTGTTTTCTCTCATGCATTGTATAGAAAGAATATTATATTGTACTACTCAAATGCTCAAAGAATGCCCATAAATTTCGCAATCATATTACACGTTTCACTTCAAAGAATGACTGTTCTCTAATTAACACCATGAAAGTTGATCTGTCGAAAAGCAGACATACCTTCAAATAATAGACCTGCCATCCCACGACCGCAAAGAGAACAGCAGCCTGTAAGACAGACCACCATTTTACACGGGTATTTGTGGACTCGGCGGTGTTTCGATGAACCTTCTCACGGACAACAATGTACTCTTGTTCGTCCTTGACTGCAGTAAGACCATTAGCCAATAACCGAATTTCACGTTCAACCGGGGCAACAATGTCGGCTGGAGGGCTGTTAGGTCTGAAAGCATTTTGGTAACTGCAAGTGACTAACCGTCCTCTCCGATATATATTACCCCATGCACGTTGAAACTGAACTTGATCAGACACAACAAACAACAGCTCAGCGACCCAAATACACACCTAACGATCTTGTCTGAGATTGAGCTCATGGTGTTTGAGAAGCAATACTCATATCGTCCATCAGCTTCAGCTGTGATGGAAGCAGTCCCCGTGGATTGTCTAATTTGTTTCGACAAAGCCTTGTTCTCCGGGTCTGCAAGCTGCAGCACGCGTTAGAACACGTCTCTATATCATTTTAAGCGACGCTCACCCAGAAATCAATGTCTAGATGACCTCCGCCTCCAACTTGGTACGTGACGGTCATCTATGCAAACACAGTTTCTTGAGTACATATTGCATTCGAAACCAACGCAGCAAGCACACCTTGTCGTTTTGGTGCAGGTCCTCAAAGAAGCACTCCTTTTTGCCCGCGGGGACATCTATCATGTGGGCAGATACAAGGCATTGGAGAAGACTGAAGAGACAGAATAAAGCGACTTTAGAGTATATGCGCGCCATGAGTGTAATTCGGCGATGTCGTGGCGGGTAGTAACAAACTCGGAGGCGCCTGTTCCGAAAATGGAGATCGCCGGCCCCGCGAAGTGAGGGACTCGTATCTTCTAACACTTACTGTTTCTCCTCTTAAATTTCTACTCTACGATCTCTTGAAAAGTGCCAACAATGTCTGACCCTACTGATGCCCTTGCTGCCAGGGTACGTCTCTTTAGGCTCAAATAGAGCGATCTTACTGCCCTCATCTGGGTCGGCGCGTACAAATTTATTGACTATTGGTTGATTTGCAGACAGAGGAGGAGAATGATCCTCAATTCGAGCCCGTAATCAAGCTCACCGAGCACGTTGACACGAAGACCGGAGAAGAAGAGGACAATGTTATCTTTAAAATGTGCGTTTCACCTCATGTGCGCACTTAATGTGCGCGCCCAGTTGATCACACGAACTGATCGTCCGAATCGATGTTTCTTATTACCTTTCTTGCCCTATCATCTTCCCTGTGCAGGCGCGCCAAGCTTTTTAGATTTGATGCAGGGTCGTCAGAGTGGAAAGAGCGCGGTACTGGTGATGTCCGGTTGTTGCAGAACAAAGAGAGCCAGAAAGTCAGGCTCGTGATGCGACGTGATAAGACTCTCAAAGTCTGTGCCAACCATGCTAGTGAGTCTCGGAGCCTCAAAGATTTTCGCGTCAATCAGAAAGCTGACCTATTCATCCTTCAGTTTCTTCTGAGATGTCCTTGCAACCCAACATCGGGTCAGACAGAAGCTGGGTGTGGAAAGTCGCCGCTGATTACTCGGAAAGCCCGCCAACCGCCGAGACGCTGGCCATCCGTTTTGCCAACTCCGAGAGTAGGTTGTTTAGACCCCTCAGGTTTTTACGATCTAATTTACATGTTATCCAGATGCTGGCCAGTTCAAGACTGCGTTTGAAACAGCGCAGAAAACAAATGCCGGCTCAGTCCCCGATGCCGCAGAGACAGCTCCGGCAGAGGCTGAATCAACGCCGGAGGAGCCGGCCGCTCCCGCTGAGAAGGCAGAAGAGCCATCAGTGACCGTGGAAGAGAAGGAGCCGGAGAAAGAGGCTGTTGAGGAGGTGCAGGCGTAAAGCCCTGACTCTCAAGGCAAGGACACCATTCTTGTTCTCACAGCCGCATTGCATTCTTGGTCCGCGGCACCGTATAACATCCATTCGATTTTCAGAACACGGTTTTATCCACCCTTTCATGTAGCACTTGGTGCAGTGTTATTTTAGGTTATGTAGCAGTGCGGAGTGTGTCAAATTGACAATGAATACATGTAACGTGACTAGTCGTTCTCGACACAGAACGAAAGTAAACAGCTATGTCTTGCCGTCATCGCGGTTTCTGGGCTAGCCTGTCCCTGTTTTCAATGGCCTCTTCTTCCGCCCAAGCCGCCCAAAAGTGGGCGCCTTCTCCACGAGACCAGTACATTGCTGAGTCTTCACCTCGGACCACAGTATCTGTGATGAGAACATGGCGGATGTTCTGTGAACCATTAAATCAGGGAGGAAGCAGTGCTGAGTGGGATAGGTGTACTCACGGAACCACTGAAACAGACATCATATTCAGACAGATCTCGGATTCAAATGAATACAGAACTCACGGAACTTCATACATTGGCTCAAGCAAAAGATCCTCCTGTATAAAAAATGAGAAATGCCAGACCACCTAACTTTCAGTTTGCCTCACCATGATGCCCCTCAAGCCACGCGCGCCTCCACCTCGCCCCGAAGCCTTCTTACATATTTCATTCAGTGCCTTGCTTGTGAATCGAATCTCGACACCGGAATAGCCAAATAGCGCAGTGTATTGTGAAATGAGGGAGCCTCGTACGTCGGTGAGAATGCGCCGGAGATCGGGGATAGTGAGTGGCGCCAGGGTCGTCAGCGAGGGAAGGCGCGATATAAATTCAGGTATGAAGCCAAATTTGACGAGGTCTGTGCAATGTAACATCATGTTTAGCTAAATAACTAGACTTTGGGGGATGTGAGACATACCAGCAGGCTCTACGAGATCCAAGACGTTGTGTGTTGCTCGATGATTGGGCGTAAAGAATGACATGAAGCTACTATCATCGCCCTCCTTGGGGGGAAGATTCGCAGTGAACCCGATAGACTGCAACAGAGTTATCAGATCCAAAATATGCACGAAGGATAGCAAATACACACCCCTGTAGCAACGCGTCGCTTCACAATTCCATCAAGGCCTACAAAAGCACCACTGAGGATAAAAAGCACTTGTGATGTGTCGATCTGGTATGACTCCGGCCTTGCTGTGAGTTTGACGCCATTAGATCAGTTTTTCGAATCTGCACCAACGCATCTGACTTACGTCCAGGTGCAGGTCCACGCCCTGGCTTCGCGCGACCATCCAAACCTGGCCCCGCAGGGCCCTCTGCGGCGGCAGGTGGCTTGGCAGAGATTGTCACCGTTGTGCCTTCCATCATGCGCAGCAGAGCTTGTTGCACGCCTTCCCCGCCGACGTCACGCGAGCCTTCCATGCCACCTCCACTTGATTTGCGTGCGATTTTGTCGACCTCATCGATGTATATGATGCCAGTACTGCCCGCAGATATCAGACGTGCACATTACTCACAAGAAAAGATGTATACCTTGCACGCTCAGGATCCCAATTTGCCGCTTGCAGCTGAAGCATGAGTCAGATATAGTGTGATGCGAGCAAGGGATGAATACTTGCCAGTCGCTGCACACACATTTCGACGTCTTCCCCAACATCTACAAGCTTCGAGTGAGCAGAAGATTCAATGACTTGCAGGAAAGGTTACTAACATCCGGCCTAGCGTTTTGTTTAATACATTGAAGGAAGAGCGAGATGGAATTGGCATACCTGAGTAAATGATGTGGCGTCCGACACTGAAAATGGTACGTCCAGCACCTTCGCCAGCGTTCGCACGAGCAATGTTTTGCCTGATACGCTGAAATAAATAATCTGAACACGAAGTGAAAGCATCAGTGGTACGCACCCGATCCCGTCGGCCCCCTGCGATTAAAAAATTCGCGGTGAATATTGACCGCAAGACTATTCAGTGAGATGGACTTACATGACCAGCACATTACTCTTCTCAAAAAGCGGAGACCCTAATGATCCGGACGCCATGGGAAGACGCCATGGGTGGGGTTGTATCCGTGCGGCTGAAACACCTAGCCAGCAGAGTAACGAGTTAGCGGTAGACTGTCATGCGAGTTCAGCACGGGCCACACATGCCTTCATCGGACGTCGTCTCAGACCAATCATGCTCGTCCCGATCATTCTCAAGGGCCTCCAAGTTGGCACGGACTCGGTTGTAGTGATTAAATACCCTAGTGCATGAATGAATAGTAAATACCACAGGAAAACGGAGACCTGGCACATGCACGCACGCAACGGAAAGGACCTTCTTCGCGTTGTTCTGGCCTACTACGAACTCATCCAAGTATTGCACCAGCTGAACATAATGTTATAGTCAAAGCTAACGCTGTTAGCTGTTTACACACCTGACGAGGTGTCGCGAGACCAGCCCGGCTTGAGTACAGAGGATCGGGGCCAAGCTCCCTAGACGTCCGATGATCGGTTCTCGCCTGGGTCTTGAGAGTTCGCCGAGGGGTATGTATATGCAGAGTCAACGAGGATAGAATACTGACACTGCGGCCACGCCACGCCATGCCTGCCATGATACAAGCGCAAGCGGCAAGGCTGGACCTTGAATGAATGCCACAGGAGAATTTCAGAAGGCACGACTTGCAAACAGGCGCCCGCGTCAGCTGCTAACCCAAGTCACTGAAGTGATTTACCCAGTTTCACGCGTCCACCCGGCCAACTATCGCCATAACTCTAACTATTGCGATTATCTATATAGAGGCGATATCAGGCTGTCTTTATCGGTCTAAACTCGAGTCTCATAATCGACTGCTATGCCTAGACGTTCTCGTTCTCGTTCTCCTCGACCATCTCGACACGACGACCGCCGTGATCGAGAAACGGATAAATACACGAGGTCTGATAAGAAGTCTTCCCGCTACGACGAAGAAGACAGCCGAAAGCGGGCACGTAGTCGGAGCAAAGACAGGGATGACGCACACCGCCGTACGAAGGATCGAAATAGCAGGAGTCGCAGTCCGGGCGAAAGAAAAGATAAAAAGTGAGCTCTTTTCAAACACACAACACTTGCGTTTACTAATAGATTTGTCCTAGGCGTAAAAGAGACAAATCTGAAGAGCGAAGAGCTCGCAAAGCGGAGAAGAAGCGGGCACGAGAAGAGGAGGAAGTGCGCCAGGTCGCAGAACTGAGCGTTTACAGCGCCACAGACAACCCATTCCACGATGTGAACCTCGGACAGCAGTTTCGCTGGCACAAGAAGAACGAGCAAGAAAAGAAGCAGGGCATGTCGTTGGCAGAGGCGCAGCAGCGGGACGCTAGGCGTCGCCAAGATGCAAAGGAGGAGCTGGAACGCCTTAACAAGCGACGTGCTGAGAGAGAAGTGGAGCAACAATTAAGAGAAGAGGAAGAGCTCAGAATGTCGCGGATGCAGGAAAGCGCACAGATGGGAGACTGGCTAGCAAAGGATGGGGACTTCCAGCTGGAGCAGGAGCGGAGACGGGCAGCTATTCGGATTAGGGAGAAGAGAGCAAAAGCAGTGGACTTCTTGGCTCTTAACCTCAAGTTTGCCAACCCGCCGGAGGAGGAGGACGAGGAAGAACAGGATGATGACGCCGGGTTAGAGATCGATCTTGATGAACCATACAACATATTCGAGGTGGGTGGGCTGCAAGCTTCTTCTCCATCATATGCTAACTCGACTACAGAATCTCACCACCGACCAAGTGGAGGAGCTCTACGATGATATTGAAAGGTACCTCAACCTCGAAAAGTCGGACATCAACATTGAGTTCTGGACGGTAAGTACACTTTTAAGTATCTAACAGCCAGCGCTGACGAAATGTACATAGAATATGATGGTCGTGTGCAAAGACAGGCTCGAAAGAATCCAAGCTGACGAACGCATAGGCGTCGACACGGCCGCGGCCGTCGAAGCTGACATCACGGCGCTGCTCTCTGGCAAATCATACGAGCATCTTGTCACCCTTCAGAGACAGATTCAGGGGAAGCTGACGAGCGGAGAGCCGGTTGATACGGATTACTGGGAAGGTCTATTGAAAAAGCTGCTCGTGTGGAAAGCCAAGGTAACGACTATTGGTTTCTCTCAAGTCGCCCCGAGACTAAACACGCCCATAGGCCAAGCTGAAAAGCGTACATGAAGTGGTTGTACGGAACCGCCTGGAGCAACTCCGTAAGCGTCAACGTGATGAGGCACTGCAGGCGCAGGAAGAGCTTCTCGCCGGCGTAGCGAAGTCCGCATCCAGGAAAGCAGGTGCTGATACCCCTGCCGCCGAGATCCCACTGGAAAAGATAGAAGTCGAGCCAATGGAAGAGATGGAGCCTTACCACAGATCCATGAGCCCTGGCCTGCTAGACATCACCCGTCTGCCTGCAGAAGAACGCCAGATTGATATTCTTACTGAGGAAGAGGACCGCCATGCTTTGGTAAGAGACTTCTTGTTTGTCTTGTCACCGTGCTCACAAATATTTCATAGTTCGAACAACGTCGGGCAGTTACAGCATCTCGATTCGTCACCAAAGCGGTGCAACCTGTGATTGAGATCCAAGACCCGGAGGCGGCCAGTGGCGCTGATCTGGCATCAGAGGCGCTTTACAGACAAGAAGCTGAACGAGATCTCGACGAGGAAGAGGAGTTGTTCAACCTCGAGGAGAACATCGCTAATCCGACCTCGTACAACTGGGAAGATAAGTATCGGCCGCGGAAACCCAGGTACTTCAATCGGGTGCACACTGGCTACGAATGGAACAAGTACAATCAAACGCATTATGAGTACGCCTTCTCTCTTTCGCAACCGTCTCGTTCAGGCTTGTTGACATTGCCACAGCACTGACAACCCCCCACCAAAGGTGGTACAAGGCTACAAGGTATGTGTGCGACAATACTGAGCGGTCCGACCGGCGAACTAATACTCTTCCCCAGTTCAACATATTTTACCCCGATCTCATTGACAAGACGAAAGCCCCGACCTACCGGATTGTTAAAGAGCCGGGCAATGACGAAACCGTGCTGTTACATTTCAGTGCGGGCCCACCGTACGAAGACATCGCTTTCCGAATCGTTAACCGCGAATGGGAATTCTCCCACAAACGGTATGTTGTCGCGTTCTGTTAGCATGCCGAGGGCACTCAGACTGACTCACCATGCCATTTCAGTGGTTTCCGCAGCAGCTTCGACCGGGGTTGTCTTTCGCTCTGGTTTAATTTCCGTCGCAACGTAAGCATCGCCAGTATACTTTTCTCATATTGTCTCAACTAACCGTTCCTTCCGCACAGTTCTACCGCAAGTAAGAGGTGGTCGTCAGCAGTTTTTTGTACTTGTCTGTCATTATTGTCATGCATTCAACTTGTTACCCATGTGCATTGTCCACGTACCATCGTCACTCGGCTGTGCTTACTGCCATTTTGTCGTCTAGATGTTCTCGTCGACATGTGGCAATATGGTCAAGAGAAGATAAGCATACAAGCCAACGCGCCGCTGCTGCATCTTTGGGCTTGTGTGTAAATATGTGTATTGTTGGCTCTAGTGATCCTGATAAGGTTCTAGGTGGTGCCGAAATGTGGTTTCTGCAAATCTTCAATATACCCTTCGACGACTTTATCTGCAACCTTGCAGTTCATCTGTTATGAACCTTGCTATCAGCCTCCTCTCAATTTTCGATCTCGCCAAACCTGCTAGCGCGGTGCCTCCCTTCCATTTGTCTCATACCCCAGCCAATCATGTCTCATGTCTCATCTTGTTATGGTGCATCGGTGCGACGAGACGCCACTTTCATCATTCACATCAACCCTCCCGTTGCAACAATCCCTGGCCCATCTCTCTGGTGGCCAGCTGCTGATCCCATTCAGGAAAACAACAAGCCTCTCCGCACATTCAGCTACTGCAGTATAGTCTCAACTAGCGACTGTGAAGAGCTTAGCAGAGCCTTAGGACAGCATGGCTGGATGGCTTCCACCTAGAGTAAGTTCCAAGCCCTTCGCCGATCCCGCCGTTCTGAGTATCCTCCACCATGGGCACATTTTCATAGCACAGACGCAACCATCAATGCGGCTGGGCCTTTATGAGTCAATGTCGAAGAATGTATTTCAGGCTTTAACTTCTTTCTTTCTTTATTCCTCGCCAACTTGAATCTCTCGGATGACATGCATGTCATATAATTTCTCCCCCTCTGTGCTGCACGTATCTAATCTATAATCACACTCTTGTTGCAGTACTGGTATGATCTCTCCGCTGCTCAACTGAGGTATCTGTTTCGACGTGTCAATGCATTACACCCAAATTGGAACCCTCCCAATATTATGTTGCCCTGATGACATATTGCAATGGTTTTTCAGGATGAGGGCGACTCGGATCTCGTTTGAATCGCGCTATTTATTCATGAGAGTTCCACGACGGATTTAATCTAGCACCTTCGAGAGCCTGATCTGAATGACTAAAATTGCACCATGAGCCCGAGGACTGCCGTACTTGGACCCAGCACAGGATCTGATTCAGGATGACTAAAATTGCACCGTGAGGAGAGCTGCCATGCTTGG
Organism: Athelia psychrophila; assembly: GCA_001630335.1. NCBI lineage: Eukaryota > Fungi > Basidiomycota > Agaricomycetes > Atheliales > Atheliaceae > Athelia > Athelia psychrophila. Next base: position 55,013 of record KV417652.1, read on the forward strand.
ATCCAACACAGCCTGATTAGATCATTATGTGCAAAAGTGCCATTACGCGCTCTTTCACTCGCAACCACCACTTGTTCCTGAACCATTCTGACCGTCACCACTACGACAAATATATTCCAGCTTACACTTAACTACGATCATGGCCGATACGAAAATGGACGTCGATGAGGCCGCCATTGATGAGGGTCTTTATTCACGTCAACTGTACGCATCTGTCTGCAAGTTTATCAAATTTGACCACTAATAAACGCGTTACTCTCCAGATATGTTCTTGGTCATGAAGGTCTATCCAAATTCCTCTAAGCAGCCCAGTGTTTCTGACAAATCATTTGTAGCGATGAAACGGATGGCTGTCTCAAATGTGTTGATTGTAGGCGTTCAGGGCTTGGGCGTCGAGATCGGTAATGTGGTTTCTTGAATGGCTTGCTTTCCTGTGCTAAAGTAAGCACAAAGCCAAGAATGTTGTCCTTGCGGGTGTGAAATCTGTCACAATCTATGACCCCGAGCCCGTCACTATTCAAGATCTTGGTACACAGGTACGTAATGGAGAAACCATCCTCCTGCCAATGTACACTCACACCTGCTCCAGTTCTTCCTTAGAAAAGAGGACATTGGAAAGTCTCGAGCGGAGGCCACTCTGCCCAGATTGGCTGAGTTGAATGCGTACGTGCCTGTGAAGTTGTTGCCTGGCAAGCCTGGACAGGCCCTCTCTGTTGACTTAGTCAAAGGCTTCCAAGTAAGTGCATCTATTGTGTCTGCCAATGAGAAACTCTCCCAATCCTGCAAAACAGGTCGTGGTTCTTTGTGGTGTTCCTCACAGCAAGCAACTCGAAATCAACGATTGGACACACGCAAACGATATCCCTTTTATTGCAGCAGAAACTCGTGGTCTTTTCGGGTAAGATTACACATTTAAATGACCGAGACAACATCGCTTATTGCCTTTCAGGTCTGTTTTCAATGATTTCGGCCCAAAATTCACATGTGTGGACACGAATGGCCAGCAAGCCTTGAACGGCATGATCGTATCAGTTGATAAGGTGAATTATCTTTCAGTACAAGCTACATCCATATTGACATGAAAATCAAAAGGATCAAGAGGGCATGGTCACTCTACTCGATGAGACACGACACGGTCTGGAAGACGGCGACTTCGTCACATTCACCGAAGTGCAAGGCATGGAGGAGCTGAATGGCTGTGAGCCTCGCAAGGTCACTGTGAAAGGCCCTTACACTTTCACCATTGGAGACACTAGCGATCTAAGTGAATACGTTCGAGGTGGAATCTTCACCCAGGTCAAGATGCCCAAGATCATAGAGTTTGTAAGTTTCTTCAGATGTGGCCCGTTCAAGTTGCGTTCACGAGACTGAAATTGCTTGCAGAAATCACTTAGAGAATCAGTATCCGGGCCGGAACTGTTCATTTCCGACTTTGCCAAATTTGATCGACCTGGGACTCTGCATGCTGGTTTCCAGGCCTTATCTCTGTTCAGGGAAACCCATAAACGCCTACCTCGTCCACGCAACCCCGAGGATGCGTCTACTCTCGTTTCGCTTGCGAAGAAGATTGATGCCGATGCCGACGAGAAGATCATCACCGAGCTCTCCTACCAAGCTTCGGGTGACGTTTCCCCGATTGTGGCTGTTATAGGAGGCTTTGTCGCTCAAGAAGTTTTGAAAGCTTGCTCTGCCAAGTTCCATCCGCTGGTTCAGCATCTCTATTTCGACTCCCTCGAATCGCTGCCTTCCATCATCCCTACCGAGGAAGAATGCCAACCGACTGGATCGCGATATGATGGGCAAATTGCAGTCTTCGGCAAGACTTTCCAAGACAAGATATCCAACCACAGGCAGTTCCTTGTCGGGTCGGGCGCTATTGGCTGTGAGATGTTAAAGAATTGGAGTATGATTGGATTGGCGACTGGGCCAAATGGCATTATCCATGTCACAGACCTGGACACGATTGAGAAGAGTAACTTGAACAGGCAATTCTTATTCAGACCGAAGGATGTTGGCAACTTCAAGGCAGAGGTCGCAGCTGCTGCAGTCGCTGAGATGAACCCCGACTTGAAGGGCCATATTCTGAGCAAGCAAGAACCCGTCGGGCAGGCCACCGAGAGTGAGTCTGCAGATGTCGCATTTTCGGTCTCTGCTGACAGGAATCTCAGATGTCTATAACGACGAGTTCTTTGCCGCGATCGACGGCGTCACAAACGCATTGGACAACGTCACTGCTCGTGAGCTTTGTTATACGGTACCTCAATTCCGCTGCTAATATCTTTCAAGGTCTATACATGGATCAGCGTTGCGTGTTGTACGCTAAGCCCTTGTTGGAATCCGGAACCTTGGGCACGCAGGGAAACGCACAAGTCATCATTCCTCATCTCACCGAGTCTTACGCCTCGTCACAAGACCCGCCTGAAAAGCAGACACCATCTTGCACCGTGAAGAACTTCCCCAACGCAATTGCTCATACAATTGAGGTATGCACCAGCTGGTTTAAAGTTCAGCATTGGGATTAACAATGCTTCCTATAGTGGAGTCGCCAAGAATTCGACGCATTGTTTGTGCGGCCGGCGGAATCTGTCAATCAATATCTCTCCGAGCCCAACTTCCTCGAGTCTACCCTCAAGTACTCTGGTCAACAAACAGAACAAGTGGAGCAGATTGTTTCTTACCTTGTGACCAACAAGCCACTCTCGTTCGAAGAATGCATCACATGGTCTCGGCTGCAGTTTGAAGATAAATACAACAATTCCATCCAGCAATTGTTGTACAGCTTGCCTGCAGACGCTTTGACGAACACTGGTCAGCCTTTCTGGAGTGGACCCAAGAGGGCCCCGAGCCCCCTTACCTACAACTCGAGCGATGTGGGCATTCGTCATCTACTGTCTGGTTAACAATTCGCTGACATCGATCTAGCCTGTCCATCTCAGTTACATCATTGCCGCCGCCAACCTGCACGCATTTAATTATGGCCTGCGAGGCGAAACGGATCCTGCCGTTTTCAAGAAGATTGCAGAGTCCGTCATTGTACCCGAGTTCACTCCCAGAAGCGGTGTCAAGGTCCAGATCAGTGACAGCGACCCGGCTCCCGGAGCCGCTGGCAACCCGGGTATGGATCGTTCATAATCCAGTCACCGTTTGCCTCTGACATTTATCGAGTAGAAGAACAAGATCTTGCTACAATTACCAAGAAGCTGCCATCGCCTGCTTCGCTGGCCGGGTATCGGCTGACACCTGTAGATTTTGAAAAGGACGATGATTCCAACCATCACATCGACTTCATTGCTGCAGCTTCTAACCTTCGCGCCATGAACTACAGCATCCCTATCGCTGATCGCCACATAACGAAACAGATCGCCGGGAAAATCATTCCAGCAATTGCGACTACCACATCCCTCATCACTGGTTTAGTGTGCTTAGAACTGTACAAGGTTTGTGTTGGGTATAATGCAATCGGAGCGTTCATTGATGTGGCCCTTTTAGGTTATCGATGGCAAAAATAAGTTGGAAGACTACAAGAACGGCTTTGTGAATCTGGCCTTGCCGTTCTTCGGTTTCTCCGAGCCTATAGCTGCCAAGAAGAACAAGTATGGCACCACAGAGTGGACGTTGTGGGATCGCTTCGAGTTCAACAACGACCCTACTCTGAAAGAGTTCATCGCCTGGTTCAAGAACACGCACAAGCTCGATGTCAGCATGGTCAGTCAAGGCGTCAGCATGCTTTGGAGCTCATGGGCTGGCAAGAAAAAGGTAGATGCTCTCGGTGATTTGGACTTCACCGCTTATAATCTCACACCTTTCAACAGAACGAGGAAAGATTGCCCATGAAATTTAGCAAGCTTGTTGAGCATGTGAGCAAGAAGGCGATTCCGCCACACACAAAGCAGCTTGTCGTCGAGGTGATGGCCTCAGATGAGGACCTCGAAGACGTCGAGGTAACGTCGCTTGCGTCCCCCTTGCAATCGTTCATGAACTAATGATTCCCTAGGTCCCCTTCATCGTGGTGAGAATCTGATTCAAGTAGCAATTCGAGTAACAGTGTATCAGCCGTTTTAGAGCGTAATTGTAGCATGTACTATCACAATTCCGCAATTTTCATGTCGATGTTTCACAGTATTCAGCATAATTGTGACATTCAGAAACAGCTTGGCGTGAGTACCAGTATGATCTACAGGTAAATACAGTAGCGAACAGTCACGGCGGAAGATGGCGTACAAGCTATCTACCGAAGGGTGGTACGAGAACGTAAACAAGGGGCGAGGAGGGAGGGTTGGAGAGAATAAGATGAGATGTTTTTAGTAGTTTTCTGTTTTCTGAGTTGCAACTAACAATGTAGCGGAGAAGCAAATGATCCAGGCGAAGCAACTAAAGGTCGTAACGAGATTAGCGTGATAGACCGTACGGGAAGATAATGAGAATGGGAACATCAACGGTACGGTACGGGTTCGAGGCAAGATGGTCGAAGCAGAGGCAGGTCCGTATGAGTGAAAATATAAAATGCCGTGTACTGCGTGCTATGCGGTGAAGAGGCAGCACAGGCCTCCCTGCTGTCGTCCATAAGCGGGAGGCAGGCAAACATGCAATCTGTAAAATAAATACTAGAACGGAGCTGCTGTGAAAGGGCCATGGACAGGATGGATATGTCGATGTGGTGGTGTTGGGCCGGGAATGATGACGAAAGACGAAGGAGACGGAGTCGGTAAAAGAAACAGGGAGATAGGTACAGAAAGAACACCCAGAGCGATGGAAGCCAAGCGAGTGAAGATTAACACCCGAGAGGCCCGGGGTCAGGTCGGGTTGGCTATTAAAAGGCTGAGATATAGGCGATATATGCATCTAATGTGTGCAAGCTGAACGTAGCTGTGTGGAAACGAGGACATCAAGCCCTGATCCAGTTCGACTGATAATTGACATTGGAGTGCCCAAAGGGCTGCCTGTATGGCGCATAGCGACCAGATGCAGCCCATCGTGCGTCGGGCTGACTGGCCGGGGTAACCTCATGGGCTGCCATGCGGTTATACTGGGAATACGAGCGGGAGTGAGTCAAAGGCTGACAATTGTCGTAGCAGGTGAGCGACTGCGTCCGGGAATGGTGATGCTCGGTCTGATGTCCGTAAGGATACGGCGTGTAGCTGGGCAACGGATCGCACGCATAGCCGGGAGGCATGTGCTGGTTCACCGGTGCGTAAGCCGGCCAGTTGGGGTACCTGTTGTCCTGTGGGAAGACGGGTGGCAGCAAGACGCCGTATAGCGGAGCCAGAGGAGGCTGGACAGCGACATATTCACCGCTGCTTCTGCCCCTCTCCCTGAAGATAGGCTCGTCGGCTTGGGGGCTCCACTTGGCTGGCGGAGGCAGAACCCTCTCCGGCTCGGGCATCCTCTCGCGCTTCTCCCAGTCATGGGAACGCTGTTCGAGACCCTCCTTGAACGCGGCACTGGTGATGGAACCAGCGCGGCTGGCGCGACGCTTGGGCATGTACTCCTGGCGCAGCGGGCCATCCTCATCGAGATCAATCTCGAGCACATCGATGCCATCGAGTGCGGTGACTTCGATCCCCTGTTTCTCTCTCCTGCGGTGCTCCAGTCCTATGAAGACGGGCTCTGGGATCGACGAGTCGATGCCAATAGGAGCTTGGGCAATTTCCTCCAGTGCCTTGCGGACAATCGAATGAGGGCTGGCTGTCGGACGCGAGATGGGCTGCGAGCGGACGGGGGAGGAAAGCGATTGGTGGTAGGTAGCGAGGTGGGAAAGCCATTGGGCCCAGGCGAGGGGCGGCGTTGAAAGATCATGCGAGAAGATGTCCAGCGCAAGGGACTCCAGGCGATTGAGGGACGTGATGGGCACGTTGGAGATGCTTTGCCTAGCGGGATATTAGAAATTTGGAAAGTAGCAGCGTATTCAAATACTCACCAAGTCTTGTTGGAGAAGGTGTGGTCATCAAGCCACTTGTTGGCGAGCATGCAGCCAAGGAGAATGAGCCTGAAAGGCGCGTTCATCTCCAGAGCCTCCCTGTCGGCTCCACCAAGGCTGCCCCCCAGCAACTCCACCCTGAACCTGAGCTCCTTCACATGCTCCTGCCCGAATCCTACAGCGCCAAAGTACACGGGGAGGCGGACGATGTACCACAGAGCCAGCAAAATGGCTGACGGTTGGAGCAAGGTCGACTGGAAAAGCGAGTGCACCGACGTGGCGAGGTAGCTGGGGGGCGCCGCCGAATACTGCCCAATTGGGCTGGTGCTGTTGTTCGCCGTAAGTAAAGCGCCACTTCTAGCATTCTTGGGACAAAAGGCGTACTTCTGGAGGGCAAAGTCCGACGGCAAGCTCATTCCAGTGGTGCAAACCTTCCACACGAAGGTGGAGACCCATTCGGATAGGGGGCCAACCAGCTTTTGGTAGTCAGACGCGGGCGAGGACACAACGATGGCCTTGGGGATAGACTCCGATGCGTTGCAGTCATCGTGGTCGGCCGAATACTGGGAGTAGGCCCGCATGCTCTCCTTGCACTCGTATTCAGGGTCCATCTCTGCGCCGGAAGAGTGAGCCGAGGGGGGCTCCACAGCAGAGACCACGCGGTCCACGAAGTCACCGAAAGGTGTGGTGGGCCCTATGGGACTCGACGCCGCGTCGGGTCCATCGAACATCTGGGGAGAGTCGTCCTCGTATACGGGAGAGAAGGCCCCTTTCTCGAAGGCGGGCTCCTCAAAGACCAACCCGTCATCGCGGTGCCACCCCGGCCGCTCCTCTACTGCAACTCCGCAGTCAGCCTCATCGGACATTTCCATCTCCGCAAGCTCGCCAGCAGGGGAGCTCGCACTCCACTGGCTCTCGTTGTCAAGCAGACCGTGGTCCATGACTGAGTAGCCGGAGCTCATCTCGTCGTCGGCGTCGGCGTCGCAGTGGTAGTGCGGCGAGGCCAGACTAGAGTTGTAGAGTGTAAAGAGGGGCGGAATACACGCCTGCGCGTGAGCTCCTTTGATGACGGACGCGTTGCCCGCGCCTGTCAACCCTTCTGGAAAATCCTGTTCGCTGCACCCCTCGCCAACAACAGCAGCGTCGTCCCAGATCCTGCGCGGCTTCAGCTTCCTCCACGACGGCAACGAGTTGATCCACTCCTCGCGCGTGCCAAACGAGGGCGGCGGCCCCGCGGGCGTGGCGGGCAGCGTGTGAGTCAGCTGTTGAAACACGGACGACTTGAGTCGGCTGACGTCGTCTTGTTTATGTACAGAATATCTTGAGTTACGAGGAACGGGGACTGGCATTTGCGAGTGGGAGGGGGACGGGGAGACGAACGCCAAAGAACACGAAGGGTCGTGCAGCTGGCGATGTATCTCCAAGTCTTTGCTGTTTGCCTTTCCTGAGTTGAAAAGAGCGGTGTTGTCGTGAATGGGAGTCGTAAAAAGAGGCGAATGAGGGGTATTCCGGGCTGAAAGAGTCGACAAGAAGAGGCTGGTTTGGCAAAACGCGCAATAAAGGCGTGCCTTTTGGGTAGTTTGAAGCAAAGAGGAGGTCTTCGCTGAGACTAGAACCAGAGAGGATCTAAAACCAGAGAAAAAGACAGAAACGCGAGTCCCAGGTATTCAGCAGTCAACCAGCCTACGACGTCCGCTGAGTATGAACCGAATAAACGAGAAATTGGCAGCGAATCAGTCGAATCCGCAGGGCCAAAGGGTAAGGAATGGGTGTCCTCCAAAATAAATTTCCGTTGCGGTTTAAGTATCTCGGCGGCACTACCCCTCGGCGCCTGTGGCCTCGAGTCATTACGGGACAGGTGCCCTGGAGTGCTCTATGCCGCGCCCCTTCGATCTGCATTGCAACGCCTGGAGCCGCGCTTCTGGTAGCCGCGCTTCATTATTGAGTAGCCTTTGAGCCTCATTGCTGTTGACCTGCATTAATTGCAATATTCTGCGAATTATGCCACCGCTGTCTGATCCATCGGATGACGGCGTTATCATGGGCCATCTGGAATCGATTGTGCCGCACGAGTGCGTTCATAAATACGACATCTGCCCGGTATGGAAAGTTTCCTGCTATCCATCGATGAAACAAGGATCATAGCCGGGACGCTGCGCTCCCACAGCCAAACAAACATGTTACGAGCTAGACCGCGGAGGACCACGGACGGGCAGATCCGCCACCCCCTCCTGTTTGTATTAAATAATACATGCAACGTGTGCCGCTTTCACAAGCTGCTCACATAACCTTTTGCGCGCCTCGTTGTCTTACTTGCTACCGAATTGCGGCCTGTTGCCTGTTGCTGATGAAACAAGCAACGTCCGCGTTTATTTGCAAGCTGGGGTCAGAAGATTCAATATGCATTACCCCCGTATCACTGCGTAATCGATGCGTTCGGCGCGGTGAAGACTCAGCGCGTGCTGCCGCTGCGGCCTGCGGCGTGTGTTGCCACCGTGACATTGTTTATGCTTGTTGTGGCTCGGTCACTCGGTCGTTACGACGCGTCCTGCGATCGGGTCAGGTGAAGCTCGTCTAGGCTGCTATGGCGTTCCCCACCCTCCCGTCATATAGCAACCTGCAGGACAATGGGAACAATGGCAACGTGAACCAGACTATCGCCCTCGATTCCATCACCCTGGGCCAACTACGGGCCATGGTCGGGTCTGCCCCGAAACCCAAGGCACGTTCCGGCCGAGCGCCATCGCGATCATAGCATGTACTTACAGCGCGTCGATTAGCAATCTTATTACGACTTCAAATACGATGACGAGGACACCGTTATGAACGAGATCGAGGAATTCTATTCCTATGTGGAGATGCCGCAGGTGCAGGAAAACCTGAAGGCGTGGACAGGGTCCTTCCCCGGTGGTGCGTGCGCCCGGCTCCGTGTCGTGCTGCTGCGAAATTGAACGCGATTTGAAGAATGGGTGAAGAGTGAGTTCCAGAAGCGGAAGGCGCATGTCCAGGTGCTGCTCGAGAGCTTGGAGCATCGCGACGCAGAAGTCCGCTTCACGAATGCACGCAGACTGTTTTACATTCTGCAAGGCAGGTCCTACCATTCATTTCCTCTCGGCCTCGCTCTCAACGCACGAATCCGCAGGAACGTTCGCGGAAACGTCCTCTGCGGAGCACCAGCTGCATTGGATATTCGAGAACTGCAAGGTCGTGCGCTCCGCGAACGGTCTGAGCACCCTGGTGGAGGCCATGAAGATTGCAGGATCAAAACATGACCTCTTATGGTGCGTGAACCTTGTTTTCACTCACGTACCAACTTCTGATCCGTGCGTTCGAGTCTACAGCAGTCTCACAGACGCAGATGCGGCTCGCTTTCACATCTCCGCCGCCGAGAAGGCTGATTTCATCGAAGAAGTCACCACGGAGATATCCGTCTATCTAGGCATGCTCTATCACTTGATTGAGGTGTTCAAGGCACACGATGATTTTGCTGAAGAATTAAGTACGTCTTGGCGTCCCCGCATTTGGTCCTTTAAATCTAATGTATTGTAGTGAGCTTGGATCCGCCTCTCCCGGTCTATCTCTTCAACGTCGTGTCTGGGCTCCGGGACAAGAGCGCCAAAGGCTATCCCATCAAGAAGGTGCGTGTATGAGCTGGTCACGAGTACAGCCGCTCATGTCCTCGACCAGCTTCTGCTCGTGCTGTGGAAGACCATCTTGACATGCTGTGGCGGAGTGCGCGAAATCGCTCGGGCGAAGAAATTGGCTCGGGAGCTGGCAAACCTGCCAACCATGCCCGATGAACGTCCGTGAAACCCTTGAGCGCTCTGCCCAATCCTAACCGAGACCCCTAGCCATGGCCATGAAGTCGTCCCCCCTCGACATCTCCGCATTCCACCAGGAGACGTCCGTCAAATACCCGACCTTCGCGCCCATCGTGCCGAAGCCGAGCCCCGCCGAGCCCACGAAGCCCGCGATGCAGCCCGACAAGTTGGCTGCGGCCTATTCGCCTATCCCCGTGCGCCACCACTACCACCACGATGAAATGGACCAGCAGCAGCAGGGTCACCTCACCCAGCAGCAGTACCAGCAGCAGCAGCAGCAACAGCAGCAACAGGGGCAGGGACAGCAGGGGCAGTACCGCACCAACCAGCAGCCCGCGACGCCCGCGCCGACGCCCCCGCCCTCGCCGAAACCGAAGAAGCAGCAGTACCAGACCGACCAGACGCGCCCGTTCCTGTTCCCGTACTCCGCACGGAGCAAGTACAGGGACGGGCGGCTGGTCCCGTTCGCCATCGACGAAGCAGACAAGCTGTTCCACAAGCACATATACGTGAGCGCTGCGCTGTGGCAGATGTGGCGGACGAGGGAGGACTGCATGACTGCTGAGAGCGGGCTGGACCACATGCCCGGCTCGCCGTCGCCCGAGGTGCCTGCGCCTGAGCCCGCGAAGCCCTCCGTGGATGTAAGCTCCTGCTCGGTCTTGTGTGGATCCATTGCTCACGGCTGTTCCAGGACTCCGACGCGGGAGAACCTCTGCTGGATATCGCGTTGTTGGATGCGAAGATCGCTGAAGCCGTTATCGCCATGGCGAAAGCGCAGACCAACAACGAGCGCCGCCTGGCAAAAGAGAGAAAGGAAGATCTCATGCGCCTGAAGCGAGTGGAGCAGATATACGTACGTCCTGCGGTTTGCTTCTGTGTCTCCCTGCTTACATGATGTGTGACAGAGCGCTGTCCTCCCTGTCCTCTCAGGCTGGGTGCTGGTCCTTTTGAAGCTGCTTCTGGCGACAGTGTCAGCGGGCACCAATATGCAGCCTCCGCAATCATCGACATCTTCGGTATTCCCACCCGGCGTGGCGTCTCGTACGTTGTCTCTCCGGTCCTATTGTGACGTGGCTGACGCTGATTAGCTATCTATTCAGCCCAAGAGCCGCCCTCGGCCCCACCGCCAACGCTGGACGAGATTGACGTCACTCGCCACAGGGAGATCACGTCGAAAGCCGTTTCGGCAATTTTGTTGTTGATACTCAAATGGTTCAAGGTGTCCCGTGAGTGCTGCGATGCATCGCATCCGTCCAGTGTTGACGCCGTTGGATTTAGATGTGATGAAGTTCCACCATTTGGGGCAGCTCTTGCTGGACACCAACTGCCTGCTGCTGATTCTCAAGATGTTTGGGCTGCAAGAGGTCTCAGCGTCTGTAGTCTCCAAAGCTGACTCGCCCGAAAACGAGTGCGTCTTCCTATAGTGCTCCCTGCCGCGCTGCTAACTTTTATTGCCAGCTTCTTCCGGTACTGCCAGACTCACTTTGCGAGGCCATCCCATCCCAATCGCCCGGAAGACGACATGCTCCGCCCGCCGAGGCAGACCATGACGCGCACTAACATCCTTCCCAACGGCCAAACCCACCAGGAAGACGTGGAGATGATCACCGAGTTCTCGTGGCGAAATTTCTTCTCTACAATCAATTTTGCAAAGATCATGCAGAAGCTATCTAAAAATCGGTCGCATCGGATCTGGATGCTTGTGCAATACAAGAGCTCTGTGAGTAATCCTGTAGGATGGGTGGCTGATGCGTGCTCACTTTATGAATAGGCGGTTCTTAAGCGCGTGCTCCGTGTATCACACCCAATCTTGCAGCTCCACGTTCTGAAGCTCATCAAGAGTCAAGTGCCATTTTGTGGGCGCAAATGGCGGCAGTGTACGAGCGTTGATTTTTCACACATTGCGCATTTTTTTCATTTTTTGTCATAGCGAACATGAAAGTCATCACTTCCATTTACCTCAACTGCCGACCGGACCTCCGCGATGAGTGGCTCACGGGCACGGAGGTTGACGACGTCGGCGATGCGCAGGTTAATTAATTAATTCAACCGAACGTGTACACGTCTGACATGCTTTCAAACCAGGCCCAAGAACAAGCTCTGCGACATTTGGTCAAATTCTGTGCGTGTTCAGCTATCCCGGCTAATTTCATGACTAAGACTTTTTGTATCAGATAACAACAAGCGATACGGCTCACAAACCGGCCAGCAGAATCAGGCACATAGGCGCTCAGCGAGCATCTCTCATAATCTTGACGGATTACATCCTGGTCCCGAGCTTTCGGGCCTAATCCGTCCCCTTGGAACACCAAACGTTGTTGAAGCGGATGTCTTCCCGCCTTCACGGTCCCAAGCACCCGACCCGTCGATTTTCCTTCCTTATATCACGGAAGATATAGCCTTCGAAGAAGAGTACGAAGAGTACCTCTCAGACCTCGGCTGGTCAGACGAAGGGCCTAAAGACGGCCAACCTTTGTTTGGCGGTCCGACTGCGCAGTCGGCCTGGCATCGTTTGCCTGAATACGTCGCAAACATCACGAATACGATCAGTGATAGCGAGAGCGTCGTCTCGATCGGCGACCTGGGCGATGAACCACGCTTGGAGGGCGATGATGTTCCTGATGAGAACTTGAACAACTGGGAGGCAGGCTGTTTCCTCTTCTAATTCCGTCGCGCGCTGACACGGTTCATAACAGCATATGAGTCCGAAAACTATGGCCGCCCTCCCCAAGTCGCCTGCCAAGTCACCTCACAGTCGCCGGACAAGTTCTGGAGGTGGACTGCGACCTGTAGTGCCGTTTGGTCTGGATGACGGGAGCGCCATAGCCGATGAAGATGAGGAGGTGGAATTAGGTCCTGCTCCGAGGGAACAATCAGGCCCTTTCGCATCCGGCGCGGGAGTGGACGAAGTGGAGTATGCCTATGGGTGAGTCATTACAAGCCTCTCTGTTGGATAATACTAATGAAGCTTTCTACCAGTGTCTGAGTGTGTCAGGCTTTTGCATCTGAGTATATTAACTGCTGCCATATAAACGACATTGCTCAAGGAGACGAATACAACTCGTGCGCATATTATAAGATGCCACGAAACTGTTAACGATCTTAGTGTATACTCATGCTGCTTCATTCATCAAATCGCTGAAGTTACCAGGTGCTGACGCGAAATGACTGATATGATTCAGAGTGCCCACAAGACTGTAAGCCAGCTTCGAGTCCTTGTCGATAGTACTACTTGTGGATTCAGCCTTCCTTGGTACGCCGTCGTAAACACCCGCTTGCTTGTGTATCTTAAGGCCAGGCAGGACTTGTGTCCGAATATTGTTTTCTGTTCTCGATTACAGCTTTAGCTAAATAACAGAAGATGGTATAGTATTGCTAGATACGATTTGGGCCTCGAGTGTATACAAAAAAATTATCAGTTAGTAATATGTTTAGTTGGTATTCAACCGAAGATGGCTACAAATGCGACGTTGACATTGTCCTTGTTTAATAAGGGTGTCACATGCATCACCCCGAATTTATCATCGGTGTGATCTTTTCGGCCCTGCGATAAAATGGTGAGCTCGCGCACGCTAGCTGAGGGAGGACATGGGCACTCACGAAGAGGGTAGTCTTTCCCGAGTATCTTACTCCACACATGATGGATATGCTTTCGTTCGCTTTGATGGCATTCTTGAACTCTTTGTGCATTTGCTTGGTTTCGGACTTTTCGCCCACGGTCAAGCAGCTGACTATGTCGCAATGGATGAGGGGCGAATTGTATAGATCCGCTCGTGTTCCACATGGAAGGCCAAGGAATCCTATGAAAGATGTGAGTAAATTCACATTAAAAGCAGACAAGCACCTACTCAGCATCTGAGGCGTAACAAACATAATCTCGCGTTTATCCTTTTTGAACAGGATGAGCTAAAAAGGAGTTCAGCACCGATACGAGAGGTTCATTCGTGAGATACTGACCTTGCTGTAGGTGTCACGGAATACGGTGAATTGATCCTGGAAAGGATATTCTTAGTGATATTAGTCAACTGAAGACGCGCGGTAACATACCTCAATTGGTTTGGACTCGCCCGCTATGCAATTATCAGCTCCTGTAGCCAGAGTCTGATTACTCTTCTTGGCCGCGGTCCTGTTGAACAATCGGCTCATTACGTTCCCTCGAGGACTGGTCGGCGTTGGCGGCGATGGATCTATGCTCAGGAAGTCTTGGTTGGTGCCTTGATAACGAGGCTTGACTTTCTCCTGAGTGCCGGCAGCGCCTGGCTTTCGCTTAGCCGGCGTGCTTTTGCCGCTCTTCAGGCTATTCACTGTGTGTGCGTCGGACATGATGCCTGCCTGAGCCTGCTTCCAATGTGCCATAGTTCTGATAATAAAATAAATGACGAGAACGAGGAACGATGAGGAGGGGAAGCTCACGGCGAGAGAGAATCGGCGGTGATCTCATGAGCCATCCCATTGTCACCGCCGATGAGAAAGCCGAGGTTTTTATGATCAGCGAGGATACCAGTCACGTTGGTCTGACCTCCGATGAAATAGGCGACCTCCCCAGTGGCATCGCGTAAAGGAAGGATACACAAGAGCTGTGGGGAGGTGTCAGTGATGCGAACCAGCAGGATTTATGGTGAAGTTGATTACGCAGTAAAATGGTTCGCCATCCCTCCCTAGACATCATTGGTCAGTGATGCTATTATGACCAGAGTGGTCAGACGTAACACTCACGATAATTGAGCAGCAATTCAGTGCAACCTGTAATACTATTGTTAGCATTAGTTGGATGAGAACAGGTCTAAACATGCTACCTTCTCCCGAGTTAAGCCCATCGCGGATACGTTGTACACTTTCTGGAGAAGTTCCTGGGCCCTGCAAGAATCCTGTAACATATTTAGGCTAGTGTTTGCCAACGAATACGTTTTGAACTTACGACAATTCCTGCCAACAATCTGCGATTTTGGATAACCTGTCACCCCAATGAAGCCCTCGGAGACGAGCACGATGGGGTGATCAGGCAATCGTGGATCGGTGAGGCAGAAGCAATCGCCGAGACCCTCCTGATCTTCGGCAGAAAGATTGTGTTTCCCGAGCTTCACTTGCATCTCTTGGATGATCTTATGTTTCACGAAGCCCTAATGCGTAACCGTCAGTTAAAGATCCCCTGTAAAGTAAGGAGTCCGAATCTACCTGAAACTGATCGTTATACATCTTGTGAAGAAGAAATCGCTGTGTCATATCGAACGAAGAGTCCAGGGTGACAATGGCCCGTAGACTCATCATGAGCTCACGCTGAACCTCAGATGGAAGAGCCACAGCGTGCTCGCTATCTTCAGTCATGTACAAATCTGCGGTCCTATGGTCAGCTTCGGCTATACCACAATACAACAGGACGACAGACCATGTAAAGCCTCAGCGTTTGCTTTCCAATCTTGCACAAAGCGTGCAGCTTGGAACGTATCCGTCCACAAATCTAGTTCGGCAGTCTCGCCCATGAACTCGCGGAACCTGAACGGGCGAGCTGAGTTTAGCCCCCCCCCAAGATAGTTGTAAATCAATCTTACCTGTGACGTCCCAGAGGGTCCATCATAAGATCTTTGAATACACCTTCGTTCATCAATTTCCGCATGCTGTAGTCCATGTTGCGTTGAATGTGGCTGTTGGGCAAGGCCGAGCGCCCGCCATTGGCCATCGGATTCCAATCCGGAAGATGCGGCAAAGTGGACTTCCCGGGAACCTGAGCTTGCGCCCAAGGTTGCGTGATGTCTTCGGCCGAATCATAGCCCCTCAAGGAGCCCTTGTCGGACCTCTTGTAATGCAGAGTTCCTGCGTCGCTGAGCTCTGCTCTATCGTCAAACGACGACGGCGGCGCCAGTGCACGAGCCGTACGAGTCGGGCCAATTATTCGGCGGGGTGCAGTAGAGGAGGGTGCACGAATGCTCGGGGCGGGCTGAGCCGAGCTGGACCAATGGTGTTCGGCGGAAACATCGCTCTCGTCCCCTTCGGTAACGCGCAGCGCCATTTCCTTCATTTTCTTGGGGTACTGGATGCGAGCCTTGCGGTAGGAATTTGGCGAGGGGATCTGAGAGTGTGTAGGCTCCTCGTCGACGGTCTGGTATGACTCGTCCACTTCCAGTGAGGGCTTAGTTCGCAGCAGCGCCGACATGCCATTCGATCTCTCAGGCTCATAAAAACCCGGCGATGGAGGTGGCATGGGAAAGTCATCGACACTCGTGAGCCTGCTCAGACGGCCATGCGGAATAGTTGCCTCTACTGCCGTGGCTTCTGAAGGAATCCTCGAAGGAACAGGAGGCAGTGGTGAAGAGGGTGGAGGGCTCGCAGGTGTCGCTGGAGCATCCATACTACGAGGAGAACGTGGAGGCGTCGTATAAGGCACACTCTTGACTTCCTTAATTTCTTCTGGCGCGAAAAGCGCAGGGGCCGCGGCGCGTCGCGATGTCTTGCCAGAATTGTGGTGCTCAGGCACAGGAGGTTTGCTACGCGCGTTCGTGTTTGGAGTGTCCGACTCGTCCGACGATGCTATCAGGAAAATTCATGTGAGTTGTGGAAACCTAAGCGAGACAGAGGTTCTGGCTTTACATTCTGGCGAAGACTCCTGTTGAACTCGAATCTGCTGTCGCGGTCTGGCTCTCGTGATTAGCGTCCAGGTCGGAGATGATGTAGAGCGACTCACTTGTGAGCTGACCGAGATGGGCGGTGCGACATGGTGAAGGGTGCAGGAAGAAGAGAGAACGAAGACGCTGAACAGGATGCAGGCAATTCGACTTTATCATTTTCGCAGAAGTCGCGTCGATCATGTATAAATTAAGGTGCTTCGGCAATGTCTCGGTGGAAATACATCAATATCGTATCCGTGCCCTCGTTTCTCATCACGAAGACTTCGACAATTGATGGCCGCAATGTGCCGCAACGCTCCTTCGGGCAATGCGGCTGCTGGAAGTTGCTGAAGACTGCCCAGGAGCCGGGTCTTCGGAAAATGAAGCAACGAAATGAGACATATTTGATTTGGTTGCAATTAGTGAACCTCGGCGAACTAACTCTGCCCGATGGACGGTGAACTCGACGCAATCGAATGAAGAGATAGGGGGTATCCTACTTGGCAGGCCTCGTGGGTTGAAATTCTGCAACCTCCGGCTCACTGGGATCCATGCAGGACCCGCTCAGAAAACAGCCTTTGCACGGGATATTGCCCAGGGGGACCCAGCCGCATAAAAGTCCATCGGGTAGATGCCGCCCTCAGCACCATCCTGCTTGTCCATCCATCCAACTGCCTTCCCGACCGCCACCGCAGTTTCGTACGGACTGAGGAGAGGCTTATCAAATGCATAGCCCCAGTCGATAGAAAGCCGCGGACAGGAGGTCTGAACGAATGTCGATATATGCGGATTGAAAAGTGCGAGCTTGGATGGTGAAAGCTCAGAGAGCAGTATAGGTATGAACGGGATCGGCGTCCGAGACGACGACAGCTGGTTCGTTATAGCCTGTATATACAGTTAATTTCCGCGCATATAGACAGGTAGATGGTATATATTTCTCACTTGTAATTGCCTGAAGCTGCCTTGTCGGCCGAGAGTGCCCAGGATCACACCCCACAGCGGAGGCGCGTCTTTATGCGCGACTAGAGAGGGCCTTGAGGCAGGGAGAGCCTCGATACTCTGCCGCGCAGTTTGTACAGCCTGATCTCGGACTGTGCGCATTTCGCCGTGATCATATCGCTCCCTGGTCAATTTCTTGGAGTAAGGGTCATAACGGAATGCCGGTACAGTGGGATTCGCGATCATAATTGATTCCAGATGGAAACGACCATCTCCGAGGTAACTGTCGTATATCATGTTAGAATACGTGGAATGAAGACGCACATTGATACGATCTTACACAAGAGCATCCACATCTCCCAATCGAGGCGCTGTGCACCCGAGAATCTCTCCCGGAGAAAGAGGCTTGCTGCGAGGAATTGTGGCCTCATATTTCCCCGACCACACCAGCGGCGGCGAGTTACCGACTTCATTGCCCGTACTTTCGTGCGCCACGGAGTCCTCCAAGAGGCCTGCAGGCCGGTTTGCCACAGCAACGTCTTCAGCCGTAATATCCTCTTTTAATTGCTGCAGGGCCGCAACAAATTGAATTGTTGACACTAGCGCCAGCCGCGTTGGTTCAGCGCTTGGTGTCGATCCAGTGCCGTTGCCATGTGCTGCAGACTCTTCGGCAGATGCTGCCTCAATCCGAAGATGTCGTGACTTGCCAATAATCTGGCCAGTCGGTATTTGGCTGTCGGTTTCCTCCGAGTCCAGAAGAGACTCGTGAAAGCGTTGGCGATTATTGGGAAAGTTCAGTCGGATAGTCTGTGCCAGGTGGTTGGAATCAACTGCGATCTCGACGAAGACATAAAGCGTCTTGATCTTTGTCTGGTCCATGGGTACTACGACTGCATTAAGGATAAATGCATAATTAGATCGGATAGAGCATACCCAAGCAGCTGTGGCCGTAGTGAACCATCATGTCGCACCCTAACGCAACGGCCGTGTAATCATCAATGCAACAAGCACCATATGTCACGTCGCCCATGATTACAGCCAACGCATTCGTAAATCTGCAGGTCAAAAGCGATTATACGAGTCAGAGACCTCTTGACGTCTTTCGAGCGACGTCACCTGCGCACCGCTCGATAATGTCGGCGATCACACAGGCGAACATTTGCAAGCCTTCCGGCAACTGCAAGCCAACCATGGTTGCAGCATTTTTGCGAACGTGATGTATTGTCTTATGAATTTCGAAGGAGTAGTTTGAGGGGAGTTGCTTGATAGCATCGTTGAGAAGCGCGTCGGAGAGGATATCCTCTGGGATTTGGTGGGCAATGATCGTGGACGAGCTGGTACCAGGCTTAGAAGGCGTGGCCGATTTGCTTCCAATAAACCTTTTGCGAGGTTTCTTTGCATTGGCTGTGGCTGATGGAGGTTTCGATTCGTCGGCCATGTTGGACGGAGGAGATCACAAACCAGACAATCGCGTCGCAGCCGAAACTGATCTCAATACCACGTGGTGGTCCGGCCAATGATACCGAGCTTGTGCAAGTGTGAGACTCCCTTTGGATTCCCTTAGCATTGTTTGAGCTTGCACCTCGACTGTCTTATATTCAAGTCTTACAGCCATACTTCGGCATTCGCGGCGCATAGATTTGCTTGCCGCCCTGTTCTAAGGACTCCCGAGGAAGTAACAGCGACATACCATTCTTGTGACTACAGGGACAGGAAACGCGTCATATTTAACATTACCCCAGCCTTACCCGCAGCTTTCGTCAATTGACGATGGCTGAACGCGAAGAACGGGGCGCCGGCCAGTGTGTGATGCGAGGCTCATGTGGGAAGAAGGGCTGGATAGGAGCGCCATTGCCTTGCCCGTACGACGGGCCGCCAGTTGAAGTAAGTCGTACCACTTGCGTTCGTATTTTTTGGAGTACTCAATTTTACACCTCTGGTAGCCAGAGGATCAGGATGCACGCGATCTATTGGTCTCTGTCTGTGGTGCTGCTTTTGCAGAAGGGCCCACATGCTGTACATCCGACCAACTCCAGGTACTCCATGCCAACCTGAGACAGGCCGAACCCATCATTTCATCATGCCCTGCTTGCCGCAACAATTTCCGCTCTTTCTTCTGCTCATTCACCTGCTCTCCGGACCAGGCCAAGTTCTTGGAGGTCACATCTACGCAGGAGCTACCCACCGGAGTCACGGCCGTACAGTCCGTAGACTTTCATGTTGGTCCAGACTTTGGTGAAGCATTCTATGACAGCTGCAAGGACGTTCAGATTCCCGCGGCGAACGAATTTGCCATGAACTTCATTGGAGGCGGAGCAAAGAATTACTCAGAGTTTTTCAAGTTCCTAGGGGATGAGAAGCCACTTGGAAGTCCATTCCAGATCGACTTCCCTTTGGAAACCACCCCAGGCAGATCGACAATCGAACTCGCTCCCAGAAACTGTGCAGACAACGACTTGGCAAGTCGCTGCACTTGCATCGACTGCCCATCCGTCTGTCAAACGTTGCCGCCAGTACCGTCACCTGGTGATATGCCATCGTGCGACATAGGGATGATATCATGTTTCTCATTTGTTCTCATCCTCGCCTACGCATTGGCGGTGGTTGCATTCCTGGCAGGCTATGTCCTACAAGTGACGCTACGGAAGCGGAGAGAGAGGACGTACGAGCGGATGGTTCTATCAGCAGATAGCGCATCCGCCATGTCCCCCAGGTCGCGGTCCCACGCATTGGTCGGAGCAGGCTCCCTTGCACAGCGAGACGGAGAGGATTCTCTGCGCGCACAGTCGGAATCTCGTCACATCCTAGGTCGTGGCGTCTCTCTCTTGGATTCCGCAGACACCGCACAGCCGAGGCAGTATCGTCTCAACACCATACTCAGACGCGCATTCTATCGCCTTGGGCTTACCGCAGCTTCTTCTCCATGGCTTATGCTTGCCGGCATCTTCACTTTGATTGGCCTATTGAACATAGGTTGGACAAAGTTCCAAATCGAAACAGACCCTGTAAAATTGTGGGTTTCGCCCGACTCAGAAAGCAGGTTGCAAAAGGAATATTTCGATCAGAATTTTGGACCATTCTACCGTCCTGAGCAGATTTTCATCACTGCCCTCCCAGATGCCGTCACCCTCCGCAACACAACTGCCGTGTCAACAGCACAAAGTGACGTAGTCCCCGTCCTTTCATGGGATCGCCTCAATTATTGGCTCAAGGTCGAGACTGATATCAGGTCTCTTCGCTCATCGCCCAACGGATACCAGCTCGACGACGTTTGTTTCAAACCTGCAGGCCCACGAGGAGCATGCGTCTTCCAATCTGCTCTTGCATGGTTTGGCAACGACCTCGACAATTACGACAAGACATCTTGGTCAGAGCAATTGGTAGACTGTGCGACCCACCCAGGAAATTGTTTGCCCGACTTCCAACAGCCCCTCTCTCCGCACTACGTCCTCGGCGGTGTGCCTGTGACTGAAAGCGGGGAGAAGAAGTACCTGGACGCGGCTGCGATGGTGGTCACTATTGTTGTATCTGACTCTCTGGACGAAGAGGAGCAGGCGAAGGCCATGGAGTGGGAACGTACACTCCGGGAGTATCTTGTCGACTTGAGCGAGGTAGCACCATCAGAGGCAGGAATTAACATCGCCTTCTCCACCGGTGTCTCGCTCGAGGAGGAGATCAACAAGAGCACCAACACCGACGTCACGATCGTTGTTCTGTCCTACCTTGCCATGTTCTTCTATGTATCGTTGACCTTGGGTCAAGGATCGCCAAGCCATGAAGATGACGGAGTCATTGCCTCGCTATCGCGATGGGCTCGTAACTTCCCAGGACTTTTCAAGCGCTCCAGCCTGTCATCCTCGACCATCTCGGTCGACTCCAGAGATACCCCACACATCTTCCCCCGCCTTCCCCGTGGACTGTTTGTAGGGTCCAAGTTTACTTTGGGCCTGTTTGGTATCGCTCTTGTCATTCTTTCCGTCTCATCGTCTGTTGGTTTCTTCTCTGCCTGCGGAGTCAAGGTCACGCTCATTATAGCCGAAGTCATACCTTTCCTCGTGCTTGCCGTCGGTGTCGACAACGTATTCATTCTCGTGCACGAGCTCGACCGACAGAACCTGCTCCATGGACCCAACGCCTCAGCCACAGCACAAGGTCCTTCCTACTCTGCTCCGATATCACCTACCCACGAACTACGTTCGCCGTTTGAATCGTCTGGCGACGAATCTATCGACGGAGGATCCGTTCCGTTGTACCTCACTGCTGAAGAACGGGTAGCGCGAACTCTTGCTAAAATGGGTCCTTCAATTTTGCTGAGCACTATCACGGAAACGCTAGCATTCGCGCTCGGGGCCTTGGTACCGATGCCGGCGGTCCGCAACTTCGCGCTCTACGCAGCAGGCAGCGTGCTGCTGAATGCTATACTTCAGATAACGGTGTTTGTCAGTGCGCTCCTGATCGATCTGAAAAGATTCGAGGCGAGTGTCATTCATATTGCTGTTTCTGTCGACATGTTATTGAACAGTCTTTTTCTCTTAGTCAAGCAGAGTGGATTGTTTCCCTTGCGTAAGGCTGCCGCCTCGCATTTCACTTCTGGACGCACCTCCTACGGGCTCAGGCCTTGGTCGCATTGCACGTTTCATCCGTCGCCATTACGCTCCTTTTTTGCTGCAGCCTCTCGTCAAAGGGGTTGTCCTTCTCACGTTTGCTGGCGTCTTTGTGGCCTCTCTCATTTCCATGCAGCACATCGAACTCGGCCTGGGTGAGTTAAAATCAATTTATATAGTAGTGTATTCATCTAACGTCCTGCAGATCAACGCCTCGCCCTTCCATCAGAATCATATCTGATACCCTATTTCGACAACATGGACCTCTATCTTGATGTCGGCCCTCCCGTCTATTTCGTCACCCACGACGTGGACGTCACTGAGCGGGCCGGCCAGCGGGAACTATGTGGCCGCTTCACCACATGCGATGATTTCTCAGTGGCCAACATTCTCGAGGCCGAGCGCAAACGACCCGAGTCCTCATTCATATCCGAGCCCAGCGCCTCGTGGATCGACGACTTCATGAAGTGGCTCGACCCCGCAGTGGAGTCGTGCTGCCGCGTCCGCAAGCGTGATCATTCAGTGTTCTGTGGACCGCACGACCGCGAGAGCCTCTGCCAGCCGTGTCTCCTCGACCAGGATCCCGCGTGGAATATCACGATGCGTGGTATACCTGAAGGTGACGAGTTCATGCGCTACTTGCAGCAATGGCTGATCTCGCCCACCAACGAGGAGTGCCCGGTCGCTGGCGCCGCCTCATTCGGTGCCGCGTTGTCCCTGTCTTCAGACAAGCACGATGTCGTTGCGTCGCACTTCCGCACGTTCCACTCACCGCTAAAGACGCAGGCGGACTTCATCAACTCGTTTGCGGCTGCGAACCGTATAGCCGCAGACATCGCCGAGCGCACGGGCACCTCCGTGTTCCCGTACTCCCTGCACTACGTCTTCTTCGACCAGTACGCGCACATCCTTGGCATCACGCAAACTGTTCTCGGCGTCGGGCTCGCCGCAGTCCTCATTGTCACGGCGCTCATGCTTGGCTCGTGGCGCACTGGCTCAATCGTCACCGCTGTCGTCGGCCTCACCGTTACCACTGTGATGGGCGTGATGGCGCTGTGGGGCATCAGCCTGAACGCGATCAGCTTGGTGAACCTGGTTATATCACTGGGCATTGCGGTTGAGTTCTGTGCGCATGTGGCAAGGGCGTTCATGAGCGCGGGGTCGGGACTGCCGGTAGACCACCCGGCAGGGCAGAAAGAGCGAGATGAGCGCATGTGGACTGCACTGGTTGACGTGGGGCCCTCTGTATGTTTCATTTTGCGTTTCCATGCAAGTGGGATTTCCAGCTAACATTCATAATAGGTCCTTTCGGGAATCACCTTCACGAAGTTAATCGGCATGTGCGTTCTCGCGCTCACCCGCTCGCAATTGCTCAAGGTACATTGTCCCTCGTGTATCCGTCATTCAAGATGTTTACGTTTGGTTCAGATATACTATTTCCGGATGTGGTTCACGCTCATAATCTCGGGTGCTCTGCACGGTCTCGTGCTGCTTCCGGTGGTGCTCAGTCTGGCGGGAGGTTCGGGGTTCCCCCAGCAGGAGGCCGACGAGGAGTGGATGTCGAACGCTATCAGAAATGATTATGATTACGCGTAAGTTAAACCCGCTTGTTATCAACCATCCTGTCTCCTCCAGCTGTACTAAAATTGAATTGTAGCCCTTTCCTTGCGGACGATGAATCAATTGCTAGTGATTAATGGCATAATATGTGTAGTTTAGCGTCCTGAAACATTGATTTATATCGCCATATCGAGTACACATCACAAGAAAGATTTTAGTAGAGCGTGTATTTAAGTCGCAATTTACATTACGCTCATGGGGCAGGGGACCGTGACCTGCTATCTCTGATGTCACTGACGCTCCGCCTGCCACGACTGGCGGACCTTGACCGGCTCCTGGTGCTCGAGCGCCTCGAGTACGAAGAGTAAGACCTCGAGCGTGAACGTGTGCGCGAACGCGAGTATGACCTTGAACGCGAGCGACTCGAACGCACGGAATAACTCCTCGACCGCGATCGGGCCGCCCCCCCAACGGCACGAGGTCCCCTACCACGTCCTGCGCCTGTCCCACCGCGCTCGTAGCTGGGGGACCGTCTCCGCGGCGGCAATCTCCCACCACCCCCGGGACCTCCGCGCACGGGCGACCTGGAGCGCGAACGCGAATACGGGCGGTACGTGTCTCTGGGCGGCGGTCCGCGCCTGCCAAAGCCACCTCTGCCCCGGTATGAGTCCCCACCGCGCCTGGGCGGCCCAGCATCGTATCCTCTTCTCCGGTAGGGCGGTGAGCGGGAGCGAGATCGAGAACGCGAAAATGAACGGGGGCGGTCACGTCCGTTACGCGGTCCGCGTCGAGGCGACCGGGGCGGAGGGGGTGATCGTGGGGCAGGAGAGCGTGTTCGGATGGGTGTGTCGGAGAGTTCGATTTTGAGAATGGCTCCGTCGAGCTGGCCGCCGTCCATGTGCGAGACGGCTTTCTGCGCCTCGGAGGCGTCAGCATACTCCAATGCTGCTTTGCCTCTGTTTTGGCCGGCTTCAAAAAAGACAGATGCGGTAAGCACAGCGTCCGAATAGCATATATAGTGAAGGATGTAGGATGTGGAGGTGGCCAGGGACTCACATTTTCCAAAGAGAGGGAGGTCGAGTTTTATGATCTCGCCGTAGAAACCGAACACGGTGCGCAGGTGGGACTCGACGACATTGCGAGTGATGTTAGTGATGCTGATAATCTTGGCGGCTGGCTTTTCGGCGGTTGTGCCATTCTCCATGTCGACGTCGGCATCACGGGCAGCGCGTGGAGAGGGTGAGCGTCCCCTGGACATGTTGGAGAGGTGTTAAGACGAGAGGAGGCTGCGTGACTTGTGTAACGCTTTGCGTGACCATTTCATATGTCCCATTCCCCTTTCTTTTTTATTTTATCTGGCTCTGGGCAGCTTTGTACATGGGGTTTTGAACATGGTACGAAGCCTACCCGCAACTCGGCAGTGGAACCCTCCAACATTTTATTACAGCTGTTCCGGAAAACCTTGGCCAGGTCGTTGGCATTTCACCGGCGCCTAATATTATGTACACGTGCTGTGCCTGCAAGCATAATTGTTTTCTACTTTTCTGATTTAATCCTGGTCCGCTCTTGTGCTCTGTAAATCATCAGGAAACAATGGCCTCCGTGGATCCTTTCACATCTGCGCGGCACCTAGAAACCATAGTAGAGTACGCCCAAACTCCTCATTATAATACGGAAATATCAACTGACCTCCATGCACAGGTCTGGCTTATCCGACACCCATTTAGTCAAGTCAGAAAGCGACATGTCCCAATCGTCCGAAGACCTCGTTCCAGGGCCCACCTCAGACGAAGAATCAGACGAGGAGGAATTCGTTTATCCAGGGACCGCAGCTCCAGCTGAGGTTGAGTCCGAAGACCCTGTGTCCGTTCCAGCAACACCCGCGCAGTCCCACCCCTCCCCGGCGCAGCTAGAGTCCCTATATGCCGCAGCTTCGTCTGGGGATCTGCTGCAGCTGCAGAAGCTCTTTAGAACTGCCTTGCAGACTGGGAATGTGGAGAACTTCGCACTAGCCAACGATGCCTCGTCGCGTACCGGGTTGACGGCACTGCATGCCGCTGCTAGCCGTGGTTATCTGGACATTGTCAAATGGTGTGAGTACTCTCGCTGCTACATTCTCCCATCATATCTGGTATTCACGCGATCCAGTGGTGGAGGATTGTGGTGCTATACCCGACCTGGAGGACAAGGAAGGCGAGGTTCGTATGGCATTGTATTCGTGTGCACCCCGCTGACATATCGAGCCAGACAGCGCTCCATAAAGCCGCACTGAATGGACATCTACCCATACTTGCGTATCTTCTGCCCGACCGCGCCGACGTCCATGCACGCGATGCAGATGGGTGGACCGCACTGCACAATGCATGCTCAAAGGTCAGCAAAAGCGACACATGCTCCAGCTCAATGCTGATCTGTTGCTCAGGGGTACCTGGATATTGTGCGATGGCTATTCGATAGCGGAGGTGCAGCTGCCGAGTTTGATGGAGCGCCTGGGGTTGACGTTCGCAGCAAGGGTGGCTGGACACCACTCAGTCAGTCGTTTCCCCCTGAGGCTTACGCTTACCTGACCTTTGTCTCCCCTAGTGAATGCTGCATCCAAAGGCCATCTGCCAATAGTATTATATTTGCTAAACAAACAATCCGCAAACCCCTTGGTTCGGAACAACTGGGGCGAGACCGCATACGATGCTGCCGCTGCCGTATTCGAAGTGTGGATATGCGAAGTGCGTAGCTACAATTTCCATACAACTTGTCCTCTAATCAGTCTGATCTTGTTATAGGTATTGCAAAAATATGAAGCCGAGCGATGGCGTGGCACTACGGTCTCTTACGACCCACTTGCCGTGCACATGACGGTCCCCCTCATCCTGTACGAGCACCAGCGGCTCGACATGCGATTCAAGACCCTCGCCGTGTCCAGCGGGCGTCCACGGTTCTCCGCGTCGGGGCTCGGCAAACATGGGCGCCGTGCACCATTTGAGCTCAAGCTGCTCACACCGAATGAGGATGGGGCGAGGCAGGTGGCTACATGGAGGAGTGATGTCCAACTACCCCTGCGGGAGAATCCATGGGCGCTGCCCGAATCGGGTACCTCTCCAGACGGCGTTGAGCGCAGTCATTTCTGGTTGTGAGTCTCACTGTCTTCCAACTTGCCCATGCCCTGGCTGAAAGCCGTGCTTGTGTTCTTTCAGGTCGGATTGGACGCTCGATGTCACCCATCCAGGTGTCGATGCCGAAGAAGGTTGGCAGTACGCCCATTCCTTCGCAGCCCCCGACGAGGAGTGGGCCGCCGAGCAGCCTGCAGCACTCGAGCGTCTTCTCTCAGGCAGTGGTGCCATGACCGCTGGACTGACCAGCCCCTCCCGGAACAACAGTCGGGGGAGCTCTGGTTCCTCAAACACCAACTCACAGGTCTGGGTGAGGCGCAGACGCTGGGTCCGCGTAATGCGCCGGCGGCTTGACATTCCGCCGCTGCCGTTCCTCGCACAGGACGGAGCGATGTATCATCTAGGTGTTGATGGGGTAATGATCCCGTACGAGGAGGAGAGCATGAGCGATGGGTGGGATGGGGCGCAAGAGCTTGGGGCCATGCCGTCGACAATGCTGTCCTCGGCACAAGATTACGTGGCGCGGGCGAGGTACTTGGTTGGCAATCAGTCCCGCGATGAGGGGGGCGATGGGGAGGCACCTAGTGCTGTGGACGCACGCCGGGCGATTGCGAAGCTGGAAAGGGCGACAACGGAGCTGAGGCAGGGCCTATTGAGTGAGTTGCTTGCATTTTCGGCCGTTCGCGTACTGACGATGACGCTAGGTGATGATGATTCGGAGCGCAAGACGCAAGCAGAGGTTCTGCTCAACACGTACAGCAGGGAGCTCGAGCGCAGGAGATTGGCGGCTGGTGCTCTGGGATTATTATTCTCTGGGGACGGTAAGATTTTGTGCTAATACCACAGAGCTGAAGCTGACCGTTTAAGTAGACGATGACGCTGCGGAAGACGACGACGGCGATAGCTCGGACGAGGAATTTCAGTTTCATTATCCGGGCTCTTCGCCTACGGGCACGATGCGCGCACCCTCCATACGCTCGTCGACAACAGACTACTTCAGCCGCCCGAGTAACTCACGTACACCTACCGATTTGACGCCCCAACTCTCCCAAGCCCCGGAATTCCGCGTGCCCACTCACGAGGCTCCTCAAAAGGTACTGACGCCGCGATGGATGGCGCCGACACCGCACCAGATCAATGCGCAATGGGAGAGAGACGAGCATGTGCACCAATGTCGGGACTGCCGACGCAGATTCAACTTTCTTACCCGCAGAGTATGTCATGCCACCCTTCTCTCCGGTCATCATACTCATAGGCTCCCAACAGCATGTATGTATACCATTGTCGTCCAAAAGCGATGCCGCGACTAACCACGGCTTCTTAGCATTGTCGCCGATGTGGTCGTATTTTCTGTGACCGCTGCTCGTCCCATCGGGCCTTGCTCGATCCCTCAGACATAGTGCACGATCCGGCCTTCCCTGAGCCAATCTCATCCGGATCGTCGCACCGCGTCTGTGGCTCATGCTTCGACGAAGTGAATGCCCCTGTTCCCAACGGGCTGCGTGCGGCGCGTGGAGCTTCGATGGAACGCATTGTTGTCGACTCGCAGCACCTTATGATCCCCGGACACCTTTCGCGTAGCCAATCCAGCTCGATTATCAGCGATCTTGCCGAGTAAGTCCCGGTGTTGAGCTTTTGCCTGTATATTCTCAATACTCACCTGCCCCAGATGCCCTGTTTGCAACTCGGGCCTCGCAGACTTGGGGGACGCTTCGGATCAAGAGGCGCATGTCAAGAACTGCTTGGAAGGAGGAGGCGGCACTCCCAACACACCACAGGCTGCTAAATATTTGGTTTACAAGCTACCTGCGGAGAGTACTCTTGTCGGGGTAGAGTGCGTGATCTGCCTGGAAGAATTTATGAAAGGTTCGTACCATTACCACAATATTGATTAGCGTCCGAACTGACATGTGTCCCCCAGGATCTCAAGTGGCACGTCTCAGTTGCCTGTGCAGTTTCCACAATGGTATGCACCCTTGAATATATACCCAGTAAAATCATCTAACCATACCTTATTTAGCTTGCCTCTCCTCCTGGTTGCAACGAGGCAGAAGTTGCCCAGTTCATGCCCGGTAATGAAATTAATGCACCCAGTGATGCCCTCCTTCGACGAAATTTATGATATATGATGATGGTACATATTAATTGCAACGGAAGGTAACAAAATACTAAGTGGAATATCAATCATTATCGCGGGGTTCGTAGAAAGTACTATAATGCAAATTGTTGTTGTCGACGCGAATAACGTTGGACAGCTCCTCAAGAGTGTCTGGCTGGACTATATTTTGACCTTTGATCCCGTCTTCTTGGTCATCGTCGAACCAGGTTGCCGGGTCGTCGTCTTCATCCTCATCTGAATCGTCTTCTAGATCTGAATCTGAGGGCTTTGCGTTCCTATTGGTCAAGGTCAGAAATTAAAATGGAACACTAATAACGCGGATCGCTCACATGAAAGCCCATATCCGCTTCTCTCTCTCTTGCTTCGTCATTACTTCCCCCTTCGAAGGCATTCCCGTGCGTTTGCGCTTTTCCTCTAATTTGCGCTGCCTTTCCTGATCTTGTGTATGAGCTCGCTGCTCGAGCTGGATGGCTTCATCGAAACTCAATGTTCCTACTCCACGCCCGCCGCTTAATGGTTCTGGATTCTAAGCTGTGGCATCAGAGCATTGTCTCGGAGGAAATGGCCAAGAAGGACGTACGTATTTAGATAAAACCCGTCGCTTCGCGTCAATAGCATTCGATATCGGATGCGGGTCAAGCGCATCGACGTTCATGTCTTCGTCCGCGCTGATTCTGGTGTTGCGCAACTTCGTTTGTAGATTCTCCATGCCTTCAATCTCAAGCAGCCGCGCTTCGATCGCAGCTTGCTCACCGGAGATTCGCTGTATAAGTGTAGAGGTAGATGCGGCGCTGTTCATCATAATCGCGATCCCAGTCAGTAAGATGACCTACTTGGAAAGTTCAAAGAGCACTCACGGAGAGGACAGTGTTCTGGCATTGCGGTCGTGTTGGTCGTATAGCTCTCGTACGGATAATTGGGACACCCGACGCTTGGGCCGACTTGTTGCAATAAAGCCTGGGGGTATGGCAATCTTCTTTCTTGTGGGCGAGTGGGAAGGAGACGACGACGTGGGGGATCGGGGACTCATTGGGCGATGAGACATTGGGAAGGGGGTTTGTGTGATTACTGTATACCGAGTTGCGTCGTTTATATACCTCGCGGCTTTCGGTTGCGGTAGGCGATCAGTTTTACCTCAAAGTGCGAAGATACCTCTTTCGGACATGGCTGTGGGGGTGACAAGGACGCCTACAGGCTGCGCAAGGCGTGCCAATGTGGTAGTATAAAACGGATACATGTATATTCCCTACAATCCAAAAAAGCCGATATCTCAATCACATAAACATGTCACCCTGACTCGCCTTATCAGATTGGGCACAATGCGATGAGGAAACTGACTTACCATTCCCGGAGGCATAAATTCATCATTATCCGGCCCCCTTGTACCGGGATGCCCTCCTTGGCCCCTGCCTCGTCCGCCAAACCTGCCGGGTATGCCACCGAGTGGGCCTATAGGATCGAAGCGAGCCCCCGGGGGCGCGCCTATTGGTGGTAAAAACCCGTCACCACCCCAAGGACCTGTGCCGCCCCCGCCCCTGCCATAGCCACCCACACCACCAAACATGGGATGCTCAGGACCCGCAAACATCCCATCTCCCCCTGAGGGAAATAGCGGGGGTGGTGAGAATGGGTTCGAGGGGTTTATACCTGGGAAAGGGTCGAGATCCCGTCTCCCGATTGAAAGAGGGTTCTCCGGATATATGTGCGAATGATGGTAGTCCGGGGAATAAGGGGGCATTCCTGGCTCTGGCCGGGCAGGCTGTGATTCAAAGCGCGGCGGGTTCGAGCTTGACGGTGCAGTGTCAGATTCTTCTGTATATCCATCTTTTCGGAGCCCAGGGATGAGCTTTTGTATGATTTGTAGCTTAAGACGAGACATTAGATCGGCGATGCGGTTCGACGCGATGAAGCCGTGCACAAGGGGCTGAGCGTCCGCATACTCAAGATCATGAGGAAAGAATGACGTGGAGACAAAGTCATTGCTAGCAATATCGACTGAAGCAGCTTTGTCGCTCTTGAGGTAGATTAGGTTTTGTTTGCCCACTTAGACAGCCAAGTACTGACCTCCACGGCGATTGCGTTGATGAGCGTCCGAGCACCGAGCTTTATAATTTTAACTACAAACTCTAGGCTGCTCTGCTCATGTTTATATCTGAAGGTGTAATTCCCTGGACCGTGTTGATTCCACTCTGCGGGAAGTACATTGCTAGCACTGGAAGTAGAGGTTGACGATTCGTCAATCGCGATCAACCGAAAGGCTACCGCTGAGAGAGCGGTATGGACTAGAGCAGCAATCCCATCATGCGATGAGTTCAGCTTTTTGGACTCCTGTGGCAGCAGCGTAGGCAGCAACGCGCAGAGGGCAGCAGGGTCCAGGACGTTGACGGTCATGATGGTTGGTTGCAGCTTAAAGTCCGGGCATATGTCACCCTTGACTGTGTGGCTGCGTTACGTAAATTTTCAGCCACGCGAAGTCGGGGCTTGACAGACATTGCCTCCTTGAACCTTCCTCTTTCTCCAATATGCCTTCGACCAGAGACCGTTCTCGCTCCCCAGAGTCTTCGAATAAACGGGTAAGATCTTCTCATCATCGCTCATCAAGGTCTCCTTCGCCGACGCGACGGATTGCACAAAGACCCAGCAACAGATCTCGTTACGACGAGGACCGAGAGAGGGATAGAGGTGGACGGGAACGGGACCGCTACAGGGATAGGGATGACCGTTACCGTGATGATAGGCGGAGAGATGACAGGAAGGATGACAGGAGAGATGACCGCCGACGTTCCAGGTCTCGAGACCGCAAGGATCGCGACCGAGCACCCCCTACACCTCCGCGAGCTCCGCCTGTTGTAGAACCCGTGGTCGTCGTACCCGCCGCACCCGCCGTGCCTGCACTCCCTGAAGATGAGATAGCTCGCAAGAAAGCAAGGCTGGAAGCATGGAAGAAGGAAAGAGAGGCGAAGAAGGCCCTCGATGAAGCCAAGGCAAAGGCCATGGCTCTGGCTGGAAAATCAGCAGGTGAGTCACTTTAGCCGTTCATATGGATCTATGGATTTCACACCACTTGATCCTCTTTCTTAGCCGCTCCTGCAGCCGCCCCGGCACCCTCGAAACCCGCCGGTGGACTTAACCGTGCAGCTCTTGGCGGAATGGGTCTCAAAGGACTGCCCCTCAAGCCCGACTTCCTCAAATCCTCAAAAGGAACTGCAGCTGCTTCCATGGATGACTCAGTCGACACTAAACGGAAATTGGAAACACTTGGAGATATGCCTGCCATTGACATGACCATGGGCGAGGGCGAGGCCATCGGTGACCTAGAGGTGGATGATGACGACGAAGAAGCCAATTTGATGGAGAGCGCAGCGAAGGAGCAGGCTGCGCCAATCGAAACAATGGAGGTGGACGAGGACGAGGTGGACCCTCTCGATGCATTCATGAGTGGCGTGAAAGACGAAGTTCAGAAAGTCAACGAGGAGGATATGAAGAAGATAGGCGGCGATGCTGGACGGTCACACATACGTCTTGACGAGCGGATGGCGGATGAGGGTGGCGAGGACGCAGGCGACGGGACAGGTGTTGTTGATGAATTGGATGCAACGGACCTCAACCCCGAAGATATTCTTGCATTAGCGGCAAAGAAGGCCAGGAAGAAGGACTTGGTATCTGTTGACCATGCCCGGCTTGCTTATGAGCCATTCCGGAAAGAATTCTACGCGCCGCCACCTGATATCGCTGGGATGACTGATGAAGAGGCAGAACTGTTAAGATTGGAACTCGACAGTATTAAGATACGTGGTGTCGACTGCCCCAGGCCAGTCACAAAATGGAGTCACTTTGGTTTACCTGCGAGCTGGTGAGTGTTGAAATCGTATCTCTGCTTGCCGATACTCATTTCTTATTTAGTCTCGATGTAATCAAACGGTTGAACTACACAGCACCGACATCTATTCAGGCGCAGGCCGTTCCTGCTATCATGTCTGGTCGTGATGTGATCGGTGTGGCGAAAACAGGCTCAGGAAAAACAATTGCTTTCCTGCTCCCTTTGTTCCGGCATATCAAGGATCAAAGGCCGCTGGAACAGATGGAAGGCCCACTCGCTATTGTCATGACCCCGACGCGTGAACTGGCTACGCAAATACACAGAGAATGCAAACCATTCTTACGAGTCATGAACTTACGGGTGCGCCCATAATTAAAACCATCCCGCGAACACCACTCATATTATTTTACAGGCTGTATGTGCCTACGGTGGCTCACCTATCAAAGATCAAATTGCAGAGTTGAAAAAGGGCGCAGAAATCATAGTGTGCACACCCGGGCGTATGATCGATTTGCTAACTGCCAACTCAGGTCGTGTCACCAACCTCAAGCGCGTCACCTACATCGTTCTCGATGAAGCTGATCGCATGTTTGACATGGGCTTCGAGCCGCAGGTGATGAAAATCATCAACAATGTCCGGCCCGACCGCCAGACCGTGCTCTTCTCCGCGACCTTCCCCAAACAAATGGACTCACTTGCGCGAAAGATTCTGCACAAGCCCGTAGAAATCACTGTCGGTGGCCGGTCCGTAGTCGCCGCTGAGATCGAGCAGCTTGTCGAGGTTCGCGCGGAGGACACCAAATTCAATCGCCTCCTTGAGATCCTCGGGCAAATGTATAACGAGGACCCTGATTGCCGCACTTTGATCTTCGTCGACCGACAGGAGGCCGCGGACAACCTCCTGCGCGAGCTGATGCGGAAGGGGTACCTGTGCATGTCGTTGCACGGCGGGAAGGACCAGGTGGACAGGGATTCGACCATCGCTGACTTCAAAGCAGGCGTGGTGCCGATCGTGATCGCCACCAGTGTGGCTGCGCGGGGACTGGATGTCAAACAACTGAAGCTAGTGATCAACTACGACGCGCCTAACCACATGGAAGACTACGTGCACCGCGCTGGCCGCACAGGAAGAGCGGGCAACAAGGGCACGTGCGTAACTTTTGTCACGCCCGAGCAAGATAGGTACGCCGTCGATATATACCGCGCCGTCAAAGCTAGCAATGCCACTGCATCGAAAGAGCTGGAGGAGTTGGCAAATGGTATGTACCACGTCGACCTACAAGAACTGTAAGCTAACGGCATTGAACGCACAGGCTTCCTGGAAAAGCTGAAATCTGGTAAGGCCCATGCCTCTGGTTCCGGATTTGGCGGAAAGGGTCTGGATCGCCTGGACAAAGACCGCGATGCCAAAGTCCAAGCCGAGCGGAAGGCGTATGGTGAGCCAGAAGACAACCAGGAGAAGGCAGCGGAGGTCTCCAAGGACCCGGCTGCCGCCGCCAAAGAGGGCGACGACATGACCTTCGGCAACTTCAAGGTGGAGATCCACCGTGGTCCTGCGCCTGATTCGTCGAAAGGTTTGCTCGGTGTTGCCGGCGCAGCAATGGCAGCCCGCCGCCTTGCGCAGGCCAAGGAAGAAGAGAGGCTCCAGGCATCTTTGCGCGCCGCGAAGGAGGCTGCTGCCCGCGCAGGCCCAGACAGCGCCGCCGCTAAGCAGGCCCTGAGCGTCGTTGCGAAACTGAACGCCCAGATGCAGGCGACACGCCTCGTGCTGCAGTCGCAGCTTGCCGTAGAAGACACCGGCGGGCGCAAGATCAATCCCGACTCGACGGATTTCCATGCCATCATCCCGATCAACGACTACCCGCAGAAGGCGAGGTGGCGGGTCACTAACAAGGAGACTATGGTACAACTCATCGATATGACTGGCGCGTCTGTCACCAACAAGGGTAAGCACATCTTTTGGGCGCATTGACCGGAAGCGCGTTTTTTACCCACGCGGCGAAGATGTAGATTAGCGACGACGCTTGGACGTGACTTGTACGAAGGACACAACACAACGACATCTATACGTATAGGTAACATGCACCGGTAGTGGGTACGAGGCGCCGCGGGTGACTTGCGGGCTAGAGGATGATCCACAGGAAGATGTGCAAGCAGTGTGGCGAGCCTTCAAGGTACTACCGCGGGCGGGAGGGCCTCTAGCGACTCTTCAAACCATGCAGGCGACGTTTAAATTGATTTAGACTTATAGTAAGATTTTAAAGGACTTCCGTAGTGCTTAGGCTGCTAGTATCGCTACTGCGATAGACACAAAGAGTATAGGAAACGAAAACCCGGCGAGAAGGAACGCGGTAACTCGCTCTACATGCCGGCGTGGACCCAGTCACGCGATGATGAGTCGTGGAGACAGAGTGGAGGGTTATGGACTACTCGCTCTGACTGAATAAGCATAGACGCGTTACTTTATCCAGAATGTGTATCGCTTGCACTATAAGGAGCGCAAGTTGGAGCCGACGCGTAAGAGCTGGAGAAGGTTGTACGAGTAACCAAAGGCAAAGGAGACATTCAGGAACGGAGGGGGTACATTAGTGGTATTAGTATTAATTTTTGCCTTGAAAAATCGCCCGACCCGCCCACGTCGAGGGTAGCGGTAGCCGCCGCCGTCGCAACCGCTGGAGAAGAGGCTTGCACTCGCGCGGCCGCGGTACCGGGAGATAAGGGAGCCGGGCGAGTAGCCAGGGCAGCAGCCGGGGTAGCGCCCACCGAAGTAACGGGTTAGGTAGCCGCAGTTTATGCAAAAGTAGCAGTAGCGGCCGGAGACGCCCTAACGGCCGGAGTAACCGCACGGAAAGGAGGTGCTCTGTATGCGCGGGCAATAATCCCACGCGGAGCGTGTCTTCTACTGCCTAGGGCTCCTTCGTGTCTCCGCCGTGGGCCGCCACCACGTTCGCTGTCTCTCGTTTCGCGCCTATAACACCAACTTAAACTCGTCCGGCCGCTACTACAACTGCGCCTCGAAATAAACGAAGTATGACTCAGACATGTACCGCAACTACATGCCCTAGATGATAGAGGATAAACGGTGCCACTCGAGGAAGGGGGAACAGTAACATGACGAACGACTAACAGTCAAAGACTATGGCTTTCAAGGGTCTGGAGAAGCGCCTTTGCATGGTGAAGAGACTCCCACAACCGCCCGAGCGTATGTAACCCGACCCGCACCCGAAGTAATGGCGGTGTAACAAGCCGCGGTTCCAGCGCTTGTGCTATATGTGCTGTGAGCGCCTGGCGTTACCGCCCTTCCCGTGCGGCCTCTACGCATAAGGACGCGACTAAAAACCTTCGAACAAGCAGGGGCAGCCCGAAAACATTCAGAAGAGAAATGTAACCATCGGGAAGAACTAATTACCGTAACCGATTAAACACCACAAACAATCGACCAAACCTACCAGACGCCTCCGCTTTAATGTGACCTAGTACGGGTAGTAACCTTGGCCGTATAAGCCAAAGCCCGAGTACTGATGGAACATTCAGTAGCAGGGAAGGTAGCAGGAGTTACACGAGTATTGTTAGGTGTCGGAGGGCTATGTCGACATGGAGCAGCTGAGTAAGTGGATGCGCCGGAGACGCGAGAGGCGGCGGCGGCAGAAGGCGAGAGAGGAACCGAAGCGCAAGGGCGACAAGCCGAGCGTCTACATGCGACGCGAGCCACAGCCACCCCCTTTGAGTGACGAGCGTCCGGACCGATAGCAGTAACCCTAAGGCAAGGGCTAAACCTATACCATGTTCCCACTCCGCTATGCCCGCTTCTCGTGAAACCGCGCCACTCCGCCCGCTCCCGAACCTTCTATCCACCGCTACTCTAGCCTCCACCGCTACTCAACTGCTACCTCCATTTTCAATGTGAATAAAAAGCTATGGTACAATGAACGCGTGTCAAACGCGCGCTATTATCTATGGGTGCCTGTTTATTGTTGTGTTTTGGCACCATGTCTATAGACGTAGGTTTTGCGATGTTACACGTGACTTCAGCGTACACCGTAACTTGTAATACACTTTCGTTTAGAACCCTTTGGTACCGTTTACTTGAAAGTTCGTTTGTGGTTACGAAGCTCCTATTCAAGTTTGTCTATAACCACCCATTGCAAGAGCGTCAAGTTCGATGCGTTCGCCAGAACCGTCTTAAATGTGTACCGCTTTCTAACGACTTAATTAAATCTGTCGTTCGCGTTGAGCGTGTTTTTTAATGGGATTTATCATACGATTGTTGTGCGCGTAATAATTTGGATGTGTTGTGACATGGAAGGGCAGCGAACGCCTAAGGCGTAGAGCCGGACATTCCGACGGCGACTGCGGAGCTACTCGTCTGCGAACTAGAGGGACTGGCGAACGAGGTGGATGTTTTAATAGAGTCATATCTAACCACGTATTTTTCTGAACTTTGCATGGGACTTGAGAAGCAAACTGAGCTAGTCGTCTACCTCGAACCCACCCGGAAGACCCCCTCGGAGGAACGGTCTAAGCATTATTTACGGACGCTTCTTTGAGTCAGAAGACGGCGGGGGTTTTGTTGCTTA
>KV417652.1:97003-138394 GCA_001630335.1 Athelia psychrophila
GTTGCTCTGTCTGGTAGTGTCCTTTAAGCCGAAGTCTGCAACTTGCAATGACCGTACGCTTCTCTCGCACTGAGTTCCTTTCCTCATTTGACTCTCACAGCAACTCGCGGCCCGGCGCAGCCATCCAATCAGAATAAGTTATAGTAGAAACCCTTCTAGCCGTAGAGCAACTACAAAGAAGTCCCGCGGCTAACTCGTCCCGAGGTCGCCCGAACGGCGAAATCGTACGTTTCGAAACTTTACGACCTTCACCCAATACTTAGAAGGTCGTCATGTAACCCCTACCTCTTGCCTATCTTCGAATGATTCCGTATAAGGGCACCAGCAAGTCAAGAGGAACAGGGTCGGTCGCGGTGACCGTCGGCAACATGAAGTTACATCGTAATGCTGACTCACTAAATAGTGAAATGTAAGATCATAAAGAGCCTAAAGGAGTAAAACAAAGGCAATGTTTTTATGACATGTAACCTCTGGTGCAGTTAAAGTACGTTACCACCTGAGCGTTGAGTGTACATTCGTAAGACCAGCCTGAGCAGCACGGTCTATAAGGATAGGTGTGAGTCACTTGTACATCTACTGACTACGAGCGGAGCGACCGGTCACTGTAGCCGTACCAGAAGACGCCACAGTTGTAGCAGCTACCCATAAGACAGCTCGTAGTTGACATATTAGGTTCCTCTACTACTATGATTCAATAGTCTTTACGCTTACCTTTATGAGAGAAGTTGCTTTGCTCTATAGCAGTACCGTTTCTTGGCGTCTGTAACTCTAACTAGGGTTAGCTCCTCGCAGAAAGTATGAGTCATCCCCCTTCCCGAATAACTCATCATAAGGAGCTGTGGTAGTGCCGCGGAGTTAGTTGAAACGTACGGCGTTCCAGGGCGAGCAGAAGTTCACGAAGCAACTGACCGTAGCCGTCATAGTTACCCCAGTGTTCTTCCGCGGAGCACTCCGCGAACCCCTGCTCAACCCCTACTCTGGCCATTACCCGGAGTTTCTTTTTGTAAGTAAGAAGTGTCCACACTTAGGTATATCCCGCATACAGTCCTATTGGGCCTGCACAAAGCTCCTATAATAACTTCGCCACCCTGCCATGTCTATGAGATCGGTACAGCAGTTTAGTCTAATTCTCTTATAGACCCTCTTTGTTACTCAGCTTAGGCGGTCGTGCCCCGCGTCGGATGAGTGTACGTGCAGTTCTAACTTAAACGACCTCCCCACGGCGCTAAAACTAACCACGGTGTCGGCAGCTCCCGGGACAACAGGTCAATATAAAATTGCTGGGTCCATAGAAGAGCAGCCAAAGGCTCTGACGAAACGGACATTACAGGCACAGTCTTGCTGACCGCATATTCCGTCGTCGCTTACTGTCCGCGTGGAAAGGTCATGTCAAAGGGGGTGCGGAAGGGTACGAAAGGGAGGTTAAAGTCGACACTGGCACAGTGGTTCATCATTCTCAATCGTTAGGGGAACACCGGGGTAGCTGTGACCACGTGAAAGTGCGGCTGTGGCAGCAACCCTATGGCCGACTCATGGACGCCATCCCATCGCCGCGCGAACAGGTTACTGCCTCCACGGACTCGCCCGTCCTTACTAAGATACCGCGCACGCCGGGAGCTTTTGTTCAGCAGCTGTGCCAGTCATGATAATCTCGCACAGGCCGGACTTCGGCACCCAACACTCAGTTCAGTCTACCTTGAGCTTCCTTCACCGCCTTTCATCACCGGAAGCCCTTGGATGCGTCGAAGATGGTCGTTAGGTCTTTCGAAGGAACGGGGCGTTTTCGTGCAGCCCTCACGCCCAGTCACTATCCGCAGGCAGCTTATTATATATATATAAGAGGCGTCCAGCTTGCGAACTACGGCATCCTGGTTCTGCACACAGCTTCATGTTAATTCCTTCAACATCACATATTCTGCTCGTTCGCTGGACATCGGTGAGTACACATCAAATCTGCGCTATGCGTCAAAGCTCACCCATCCAGCTCATTTCTATATGTCAGTCATTGGCGCCCTACTTGCAAAGTACAAGAGACCCCAGACGTCGAACGACCTTGTTCCGCAGCTCCGTGTTACTTCCTTCAACGTCAAGCTCTTACCATTCACTGTGTATACATCGGTAAGTATTCATCGAATCTGTGCGATGTTTTGAAGCTCATTCGTTCATCGCGCTCAGGTCTTTTCTAGGCGTCAAATCTCCCTCTGACGATGCGCAAGTCCGCAACAGTCTACAGCACATCTCTGGGGGCTATCCGGTCTCCAAGTTCCTCTTCGTCGTCAGCCATGACCATCCCTCGCAGATGACGTACGTCGGCGCTGGAGAATCGCCCACTCGTGCTGTCACGGTTCACCGCTTTACACCTACACCTGCTGGGATATCTCGAAGACGGCCACCAGTCCCTTGTACTTCCAAGTTCGACGTCACATCCTTACCTTCGCTGGACATCGTTTAGTCTTCGTCGAATCTGCGCTATGCGTCGAAGTTCATCCATGGATCAAGCCTAACTCATCTCTAGGCGTCGAACTACTCTCTAATAACGATGCATGATGTGCAATTGCGACGAACAGATTGACGCAACATTAGTGCAGGTGGGTACCGCTCGCTTGCAAGCTAATACAGCTGGCTAGACATTAGTGAGCTTCGTCGCATCTGCGCTATGTGTCAAAACTCATACATCCATCGCGCCCAGCTCGTTTCTAAACGTCAAGTTCCTCTCCAAGGATGCGCAAGTTCGAACAGATTTACGCGAAAGCAGTGCAGGTGCGTAACGTTCGCTTGCAAGCTTACACCCAAGCCGACCAAAAGCTCGCTGATCTCTGACTAGATGTCTTATACCGATCTTTCAGAAGCCTACTTGCAACTACACTCGCCAATCAGCCACAATACGTACCATACCCACCCGAGCCCACGGAGACCGGAGACGTACCAGACTCCAGCTCCAGCTAGACAAAGTCCATCGAGCAGGATCTACATCTACAAGGCAGAGCGCTACATTAGGTCGTGGGTCGTGTGATTCGTGAATTTTGAACCCGACAAATTACTGGCTGAGCGCTGAGGCAGAGAACTCAAAATCATTACTTTTCTGCTGGACGGCGCACCTATAGTCAAATCATTCTAATGCGAAAGATGACAGGCATTAACATTGCGGGTATAAGTATTGGGAATAAAATTATGCTTGGAGGTATATGAGGAAGCGGGGAATGCGAAGCATCAAAATTTGAAAATTGTTACATTGGGGGAAAATGTATTATCACTGGGACCCAATGGTTTGAAGATGCCTCTCTCCATACAATACAACGGGATCCATGACATGTTGCCCGCGTGAAAGCAAAGCCTACTGGGATCTTGCCTAGATGGTGTCCTGAGTTAACATCTGTGAAATAGTCCCGCTCATCCAAGCTCAAAGACATCTGGGCTTTCTCATGACTTGGGTGACGGGGAATTAGAGCATCACTATAATCTCTGTTGAGCAGCTTGCCAGTGACGGCATCCCATACCCCCATGGTCTTGTCGTCCGACCCCGAGACAATCTTGGTGCCATCTGGGGAGAAGGTAACAGATAACACCGGATCCCCATGGCTTTCAAGTGGCGGGAGAGTTGCTTTTCCGGTGACAGCATCCCACACCCGCACAGTCTTGTCATTTGACCCCGAGATAATTGTGGTGCCATCTGGCGAGAAGGCAACAGACCACACTGAATCCTCATGGCCTTGAAGTGGCGGGAGGATTGCTTGTCCCGCGACAGCATCCCACACCCGCACAGTCTTGTCCTTTGATCCCGAGACAATCCTGGTGCTATCTGGGGAGAAGGCAACAGACCACACCTGACCCTCATGTCCTTCAAGGGGCGGGAGGGCTGCTTGTCCCGTGGCGGCATTCCACACCCGCACAGTCTTGTCCGCCGACCCCGATATAATCATGGTGCCATCCGGAGAGAAGGCAACAGACAACACATCATCCTCGTGGCCTTCAAGTGGCGGGAGGGCTGCTTGTCCGGTGATAGCATCCCACACCCGTATAGTCTTGTCGTTTGACCCCGAAACAATCTTTGTGCCGTCCGGGGAGAAGGCAACAGACCACACCGAATCCTCATGGCCTTCAAGTGGCGGGAGGGCTGCTTGTCCGGTGGCAGCATCCCACACCCGCACAGTCTTGTCCCATGACCCCGAAACAATCTTGGTGCCATCCGGAGAGAAGGCAACAGACCACACCTGAACCTCGTGGCCTTCAAGTAGCGGGAGAGTTGTTTGTCCCGTGACAATATCCCACACCCGCACAGTCTTGTCCCATGACCCCGACACAATCTTGGTACCATCTGGCGAGAAGGTAACAGACCGCACAAAATGATTATGGCCTTCAAATGGGGGGAAGGCTACCTGTCCCGTGACGGCATTCCACACCCGCACAGTCTTGTCCACCGACCCCGACACAATCATGGTGCCATCAGGCGAGAAGGCAACAGACGACAGCTCCCCCAAGTGGCCTTCAAGTGGTGGGAGGGCCGCTTGTCCAGTGACAGCACCCCACACCCGCACGGTCTTGTCCCTCGATCCTGACACAATCTTGGTGCCATCAGGTGAGAATGCAACAGAATTGACACCATTCATGTGGCCTTCAAGTGGCGGGAGGGCAGCTTGTCCCGTGACGGCATCCCACACCCGCACAGTCTTGTCCGCCGACCCCGACACAATCATGGTGCCATCAGGTGAGAATGCAGCAGAATTGACATCATCCTTGTGGCCTTCAAGTGGCGGGAGAGCTGCTTGTCCCGTGACGGCATCCCACACCCGCACAGTCTTGTCCGCTGACCCCGACACAACCATGGTGCCATCAGGTGAGAATGCAACAGAATTGACACCATCCTTGTGACCTTCAAGTGGCGGGAGGGCTGCTTGTCCGGTGACAGCATCCCACACCCGCACGGTCTTGTCCCCCGACCCCGACACAATCTTGGTGCCATCCGGTGAGAAGGCAACTGAGCACACCCAATGATTATGGCCTTCAAGGGGCAGGAGGGCCTCTTGTCCCGTGACGGCATTCCACACCCGCACAGTCTTGTCCGCCGACCCCGATACAATCACGGTGCCATCCGGAGAGAAGGCAACAGATAACACCCGACCCTCATGGCCTAATAACACCTGCAGCAGCGGAGGCCATGTTGGCTCAATGCCAGATATGACATGTGGCAATTTGGTGTTATGGAAGTTTTTGTACACAGTTGTGTTGTGGGGGGTGAATGGCACGGCGCTGGCATATATGAGCAATGGGTGCTCAATGATGGTATTTGCAAAGTACTGAGCAAAGCGATGGGCATCGTGCACCAAATGGTACAGTTTGCTCCCGGAGAAGTGTATCTGGATTATGAATTTCAGTTGTCCGTTCGTAAGTGCTAGTAGAGACAAACCTGAGTCCACTTGAGCAGCCTTGGAAGTAGCCGCATGACGACACCATATGCCTTCATGATGGTAAGGGCCTCTATCCAATGCAACAAGTGTTTGCGCATGAACTGAAATATTGAATGGCCGAGATTGTCTGAGACATCTGTTATAGAGCAGACGTGCTCGATCCAGTACTTGGACGCATAAGAAACGGAGTCTGACAGTGACTCGTCCGTGATAGGATGTGGGAGTGTGAGGTCGCACATGTTCTCGCGTAACTCCTTTTCTAGATGAGTGATGCAGCGATAAGCCAGATGGGTGTTGTACTGCTCGTTGTTA
Organism: Athelia psychrophila; assembly: GCA_001630335.1. NCBI lineage: Eukaryota > Fungi > Basidiomycota > Agaricomycetes > Atheliales > Atheliaceae > Athelia > Athelia psychrophila. The sequence continues at coordinate 102,721 of KV417652.1, forward strand.
ATAGCCCAAGGCTCAAGAGGCTCACGAAGCGTCAGATAGTCATAGAAAGATGTATGTAGGATATGGATGGGCTCTTCTCTGCTCCCTCGGAGCACACTTCCGAGACGTGAAACCGTTTGAAAGGACGGTCGAGGTAGTCCAAGCAATGCGTCTACTGCTAGGCAAGATAGGGGTATCTGCGCACATATGATGGTACCGAGGATATCTCGGAAGTCGCTGCAGAATAACTCGTCGTCCCAATTGCCAGCGGACTGAAGGGCAGTCTTGTAGAGTTGATAGAGGCTCGTGAATATAGAATGGTAAATACCCGATGAATTCTGCTTGATGAGCTTTCTCGTTGATTCCTTGGGGTCGTGACTGTCGTCTATCAATCGGCACGCAGTTGCTGCCCATATGAATAGTCCCGCGGCCAATGCGGCGAGGCACTGGATATCATAATCGCTAGGCCAGAATTGCAGAGCCTCTGCCAAGTACTCGATATTGTCTTCGCGCACTTCTTGCAAGCGGGCCCGTATGAATTCTGTTATGTCTGCTTGACTCGTCTTTGCATCGACCCCAAGCTCCTCCCGACGCACACTCGAGCGTCTCAACCGATCGGAAATGTCGCGCTCGGGGCGACTGACAATCAGAAGCCGTATGAACCGCGGCAGGTTCGAAGATCCATCGGAAAGAACTTTCAATAGGTCCTTTCGCTCGGCTATACTGCCTGACTCGTCGAGAGCGTCGATAATCACCAAAACGGGACCCTTGGACCACTGTACTTCGCCGAGAGCTGCGGCGCTGAGCAGCTTAGAGAACTGTATCGCCAAAGGCATATCTGCAATGTTTGGAGTGACCTGAAGAACTCGTTCCACCTTTTCGCCGATACTCGTGTCGAATTGAGCCAGTTGATACGCTATCGTTCGTATCAACGTTGAGTAATTCCGCTCTGGAAGCTGGCGGTCGAAGAAGAAGAATGCGCCCAGGAGGCCGAGGTCATCGATCATCCGAGCTATCGTCGTGGACAGGGTACTCTTGCCCGTCCCAGCCCATCCATATATCCACAGGACATTCTGCCGCTCGTCAGAAGCATCCGAGTACCAGTCCATGGTAGATTTGATGACGTTCAATCGAGTGTTTGGGAGGCACACACCCCGATTCATTTGGTCCAACTTTACAGGATTGAGCTTATCCATGAGCTGATCGAATCCTATATAGCAGTTAGTTACATAGATCGTTCAGTGTGTGAAAAGGACGTACGGATATCATGCACCGTTGCTGCGATGTTCCGGGTGACCAAAGCCGTCTGGGTCGCAATGCGCCCCATGTAGTCGTCACGCAGTTGCTTGAACGTCTGCAGATAACGGCTGATCAAACTGTCCGTGCCGGAGAAGGTTTCGGTGATAGCTTTCCCTGCCGAATCGTGAGCGAAAGCTCCCACTGCATGTAGGTGTCACTGACCTGCAAGTGCGCGAGGACGCATGTAGTCCTGGATGAAGAAAGCGCATACGATAGTCTGCTTCAAGATGAGATCAAGCACGTTTTGCAAAAGCACATCCTCCTTCAGGTTCTCCGACCCGAGAACGGTCGAATACGTGGACTGCATTGTTTGGATGAGGTCCGCGATCTTGGTATCCCGGTCTTGCTGCGCTTTCACCAGCTGATGTGGGAGTTCAAACATTGAAATTAAATACATAAGTGTTTGCTTACCTTAAAGCCGACCAACAGCACATTCCAGGCGAGGTTCACCCAGGGATGTATCTGGAAAGAAATTGGACAATCACGACGTAAGGCGAAAGTGCACAAACTTACCTTGGCTATCTCATCCCCGATCTTGACCAGAGCACCCACACTCTCCATCAACGAGGTGAAGGATCCTACGAGAGGACTTTCCACTGCGTCGGCGGCGGCACTGATAGCGTCGGCAGCTGCGTTCAGTCGGTGTCCTGCCAAGTCATCATCCGCGCCAGGAAGGTGTTTTATCGCGCTTTCCAGCGCTGTGGTGGAAGAACTTTTAATGCGGACCGTCAGTTCGCCCGTGTGTTGATTATTCCTCTCTAACGCTAGATGTATTTCTGAGACAACAGCTTCAGTCCCCAGAACGGCGAGTTGGAGGGTATAAATGCCTACCTTCTCCGCGTTGACGAGCGCTTAGTTCGAGGAGCTCGGCCAGCTTAATCTCAAGCCGGTCCACAAGAGGTTTGGTCGGCTTGAATCCGCGACTGTCGCGAAATAAGCTGAACGTGATCTTGGCCGAGCTTGGCAATGGCAGTCTGCAGTGAAAAGTCAGTTTTAAAGGCCTCGCACAGGTTTGCGTTGGTACCCACAATGTGAACCTGTCATCCCATCGCAGATCTCCACTGTCTGTCCAAGCCACGCCCTTGGTCTTCCACGAATAGTTTGCGGCGTCGATTTGGACATACGCGCGAATGTCCTTGCCTAGCTTGAATTTGACTGGCGGGACACCGGTCGCCTGAAGGACTGTGGATCTAATCAGTTACCGTGGACCATGGTACGACTACTGAGGAGCAAGCACACCTGCGATCTCATGCGACTCAGATGCTTCTGGGTCGTCACTTCGCTAAGCGTGAGCGACAAGGTTTCTCAATTGCAATAGTCCACTCACGCGGAAGATGCCATCGAAAGAGACCAGAGGGCAGAGCAGCTTTTCCACTCAGAGCATAGGGGCTTTGAGGCAGGAAGATGGTTGAATCAACGATGGGCACATATTGTGCTTAATCTGGGCGTTTGTGGGCGCACAGGCTGGAACATGATTGCCTGTCAAGCCGCAGTCCTATGGTTCTTCGAGCACTTTGAGGCAGATGTCAGATGTGCTTAGCAGGCTTTTATCGAAGTATAAATGCTTGAAACATTTGATAGGTACTATATGGACGCATCGAAAAATCGAGTTCAAGTTGAAAGGAGCGGAAAGAGAATAATTCAAGACCATGGGCGCCTGTTGGAAACCGCGCTTGATGATCGATCATTACTTTAGGCATTTGCATACACAATTGGCCCACGAGGAAAGCTAGCCATTCAGACGTTCAACCACCAATATCGATGGCAAAATCAATGGATCGAGCAGCAAAGAGGAGAATTGGGCAACATTAAGCCTAAAGCCGAAGAGGGCCGATAATGCATGTCGTCTGTATACAAGTATAGAAAGATGTTGATGTAACACAGGTGTTTTTATGAAAAGAAGCTGGTGATTTCGCACAGGCCATCAATGAAACCAGCAGATGGTGGGGCCGGGCGCTGGGGGCGGGGAATGCACGGAATGTAGGCCTTAAGGGTGCCGGCCGGCCCAATTTTTGTGACCGATTGCGACAGACTCATCACCCAGGATAATTCATGCTCAGATCTCGCTTCATTCATCGTCTCCATCATCCTCGCTTGACTATCCCTACTCGCTATCGATTTTCTGCTATGGCTGCCCCTACCGCTCAACCGAAATCTGAGGACCGATCCAACCTCATTACATACTCCAACAGGCTCAAAGAAGGCCGAGCGTTGGCCCAAGATGTCTGGTCGATCTACAAGTGTGTTGCTGCCCTATAACCGAATGGAAACCACACTCACAGAATCACAATTCCAGTGCTGCCAATCTTCCTGCAGACTGTATCAACCTCGGCCAAGGCTACATGAACTTTGGGCCTCCGGAATGGGTCACAGAAGCCGCGAACGAGGCCCTCCAGAATGTAACCGCCAACCACTACTCGCACCCAAAGGGCCGTATCCGCCTGCGCCAGGCTATCAAGAACTTCTACGGGCCCTCGTTTGGCAGGGATTTGGATGTCGAGTCAGAGATCCTCGTGACCAGCGGTGCTAATGAAGGTAAGCAACCTCGGAATTCCTTTCGCTGCTAGCCATAACCTCGCAGAATAACAGGTCAATACTCGGTCTTCACTGCCTTCCTCGAGAAGGGTGATGAAGTCATCATGTTTGAGCCTTTCTTTGATCAGTACCTGCCATCCGTAACGTTCAACGCGGGTACCCCGGTCTATGTTCCGCTGCACCCCCAAACATCGGGCGATAAGCCGACCAGTGACGACTGGAAAATCGACTTTGATGAACTTCGGTATGTGATGTGCAGTACTCTCCAGCTACCGGCGCTGATGTTTACCACAGACGCGCCGTCACCCCCAAAACGAAGATGCTCATCATCAACACCCCGCACAACCCTGTGGGCAAAGTGTACACCAAGTATGAGCTCGAGCAGATTGCTATCATCGCGGAAGAACACAACATATTTGTCATGGCAGACGAGGTCGTGAGTGGACTCGTGCATGGCAACGAAGCACCACGCTGATCTGCTTCTGCCCAGTATGACTGTCTTGTATTTGGAGGCAAAGAGCACGTCAGGTTTGCCACACTGCCGGGCATGTGGGACCGCACTGTGACTGTCATGTCGGCCGGCAGTAAGTTTGCGTGTACAGTATGAACAGTCACTATTCCGATGCTCACATATAAGTCGCCCCGTGTAGAGGCATTCGCTGCAACTGGATGGCGCGTAGGCTGGTTGATTGGTCCCGCGTCCATCATCACCCCGACACTCGCCGCCACGACGCGCATCGTGTTCTGCACCAACTCGCCCCTTCAGGAGGCTGCGGCTGCAGGTCTCGAGCAGGCGAAAGAGCGCGGATTCTTCCCGAAGCAGAACCAAGAGTACGAAGAGCGCCGAGACTTGCTGGTCAGCTATTTTGACAAGCTTGGTATGAAGTACTCGCTGCCGGAAGGCTCGTATTTCGTCCTGCTGGTCAGTGATTTGATCCTTATGACCGTTCTCTTACATGCGTAACTCATCCGCTGTTCGTGCATAGGATATCTCGACCGTCAAATTTCCCGACGATTATCCATTCCCTTCAAGCCTAGAAGGCCGAGGGCGTGATTTCAAGTAAGATCCAACATTTAACAAGTTCCCTTTGAACGCCTGCTAACATTGCTTGTTGCTTTAGAGCATGCTGGTTCATAGCTATGGAGATAGGCGTGTCCAGCATCCCCGTAAGCGAGGTAAGTCACATGCAATTGTCCTTTGCCATTGCGCTCTCTTACTTACACTACATCACAACCCAGTTCTACTGCGAAGAGCACCGTGGCATTGGGGAGAGCTTTGGGCGCTTCGCGTTCTGCAAAGACCTCGACACTTTGAGGCAGGCGGGAGAGCGCCTCCAGGCCCTGAAGAAATATCTCGTGCTGTAAACGATTTAAATATAGAGCAGAACACAGTATACGAAGGAAGACGGTACTGCTGACAAAAGACACACATCTACTATATTAACAATCTCTCCGCCTGAGCATCTACACCCAGCACATCAGCCATCCGCGACAAACTCTCGTCTCGCGAGCCTGCGTCTGCGTCATAGTAAGTCGGGTTGCTGACGACTCTGCGAGCGAGGAAAGTAAACGACAGCGCGTCGACGGCCTGCTGTGCTCCCCTGATCGCCCCGCTCGTAACCTGCGTGTAATGCCAGGTCTCCAGCTCGCCGGTCTCCAGCAACTGCGATTCCAAGGGCAGGCCTTCTGTCAAGAACCGCATTATTGTGTCCTTGACTTCGGCCTGGCAGAAGACGTGGAAGTTGCCCGAGCTAGAATGCCGCACTGCTCTGCTCTGCATCCGCACGAGCTCTGCCAGATCGTACTCGCATACTTTCCGATCTGCACCCTCGGCTTCTAAGTCCACATATTGGGTGCCCATCACTACCACGCAAGCCGCGCGGATAGGTAATTCCCAGCACGATTCTCGCGGAACCACGAGAACGCGGATGATACCCTCAATATACAGTTCCAACATCAGATTTCGATCAGGTTTTGAGATGCCATCGTGAAAGAACCCCACGCCACGAGAGACGAAGTCGATGAGACTTTTGTCCCGTAGTCTGACAAGATATTCTTCGACATGATCTGCGGGAATATCGGCCGAGAGAAAGCCTCTCTCCGTCTCCATATTCAGAGCACACTGAGTTAGAAGATCCTGTGCAATGCTGCGTATCTGCCCGCGAGATGGCACGAATATCACTGCGCCCTCCGTAACTGCTCGAACGGCTGTATACGCGGGCTTCACCATGGCTTTGAACAAGGCTGCGGACTGCGGGATGGTGAACACCTGGGAGGATACGGCTAGCGATTGATCGCGGTCACTGGGCCTAAAGCTATGAAGTCCGAGAGGATCAACGTCGAGCCATGCGGCCAGATCCGCAGGTTCATTGAGGGAAGTGGAAAACCCAACGTATCGCGTGGGGAATGACTGTGTGGCATGTCGTAGTAAAGAGACGCCGAGCTCATATGCTGGGTTCAGCTGTTCCAAGTCTTCGCAAATGACAAGGGTCAGCCCAAGGAGCGGAACTTTGGGATTCCAATGTGTCATGGAATGCAAGAGCTGGGAAGCGGTGACCACCTTCACTACTTTCCCTTTCTGTACGGCTAAAGCGTTTCCTCGGACAGACTCCACCAACACACTCAGCGGTTTGCATATTTGACGCAACGTCGCCAGCATGGAAGCAGCTGCACTCTTTTGTGGCGCGACTACAAGCACGCAAGCATCGCTTGGCGCTCTCATGATAGTTGTGCTACAAACGTTTTATAAGTGTCATCGAAGGGACAATCAATGTGCAAGAACGTTACCAAATGAGAATATGTCCTATTAGCGACTTTCCACTCCCAGTGGGAGCGCACACAAGGGCGTTTAAGCGTGTGTTTAAGAGACTCCAGATGATTTGGGTTTGTATGGCATTGAAGTTTTGTAGTCGCCTCGCGAAAATATGTTCAAGTACTGGGTTTTGCAGCACCGAGAGAGAAAGGAATGGAAGGTCTAGTCGAGGAGTGTGGCTGTTGGATGGTACAGGCATGACCAATGACTCCAATGAAATGTTGACCTCGCTTTCTGCACCCATCCACCTGTCAGAAACGAACCAGATAGTAACGGAAGGCGGCGGTTTCCCTTCAGGTATAGAGATGACAAAATCAACTTCCAGAACATCAGTGTTCTGCCTGAAAAGGAGATGAGAGAGCTGGAGGATCGCGACGCCATCGTGATCTTCGACCCATATCCAGAAGGGCTCGGACGATCCATGAACCTTGGTACTCCAAGTGAACGCTCTTGTCACAGTGATGGCCAGCTTCAGCACATCCGGGCCAAGCGGACGCAAGTTGCAGGTGATATGGACGTTTGGAAATTGTTTGGCAGCGTTCAAGATGGCATCCCCATGACGTTCGTTCATGCGAACAAGTTCCCCAAGTTGGGCTGCGGTCAGCTCTGCCAGTTCTGACACAAGATAGTCGTTTCCCCATCTCTCTAGATTGTAAATGACATCTGCCTTGAGATCGAATTGCCTCAGCGGCTGGTCATACGGCCAGAGCCGTTTTTCAATGGCCTTGCTTATACCCATGAGCACGGCGGTCACGTTTGCCCATTTACGGCTGACCGCGATCTCCATAAGAGCTCGAACGATGCGACCACCATTCTGCGCCGCGTAGGCCATGTCGGAAACCAAGGCAAAGTCTTCCAAGGTCTGGCGAGATATATAGCTTTGCAGAAGGATGTTTACTTTACCCTGACTGGTATCCGTTTTGTCCTCGATATCGCATCTCAGCATTTACTACAATCAAAGGGCATGTTGAGAATCACTCACTTGCACTTTGCATGGTATGATCTCCAAGAGCCCCTTCAGCTCTTGTACCTCTGTCTCGCGGACTTGCAATTGGTCAAACTTGGAAACTGTGTGAGAATGTTGCGCTGTGATCGTTGGATGTGCCTTACTTCCGTGCTCATACTGAGCATGCGCAATACATCGCCTTCAGTCATTTTGGGTTTGAACTCCTCGTTGAAGATCTCGATAGACAAATACCGGATGTAGTACTTGGCGGCGATTCTGCCTAGATCTGTAATGGTCAGCGCGCCGCTGGACTGATCATGCACAATCATGCGAGCGTCCGCGAGCTTGCGGGCGGCCATCGTAACCAGCTCGTTGCGCTTGTTGCCTAATTGCGGATCTTCCAGGTGTGCGTCCCGCGGAATACCTGGCGGTTGGTATGATCAGACGGGTCCATAGAGAGAAGAAAGTTACCCCACCATATTGAAAGGGATTTCTGCGCATCCTGACAAAAAGATAGGTATAGCCCAGCCAACGTACAGCCTCGTGCGTATTGGCCACCGTCCCCAGCGCAATCTCAGCGTTCAAAGAGTCAATCATCCCCTTGACAAATCTAGAGGCCCTTTGAGCAGGGGAAACATGGTAAACCAAAGATGCACGCACTGAGATTCGATCGGGTTCTTCGCAAATGTAAGCATTCCGCGCGTGCCGAGAAGATATGATCAGACTCACCTGTGATGTGACTGCATCGAGATAATGCGTGAGTTTATCCTCGGTAGTTAATATGTAGCCTTCGCCACTGGTTTCAAGACCCGGCCGCCCAGCGCGCCCAAACACCTGCAGCACATCGAGCACGGACAGATCCACAAAGGAACCCTTGGAGCTATCGTACACCTGGGTGCCCTTGATAATGACTGAAATGTGTCAGATATAGCAGGACAATATATGCCGGCTGCCTTACCTGCATGCGCTGGTAAATTGACACCCCATGCGAGGGTAGCAGTACAACACAGAACCTGTGAAGCAAATTGAAAACCCCTCCCAGTCAGGAATGCGATCCGCGCGCACCTTGATAGCCCTAGCCTCGAACATCCTCTCCATCATATTCCTGTCCGAGCGCAGCATACCCGCATGATGGATCCCGAAGCCATTATCGAACAGCTGCTTCATCTCCTTGTTCCGCGACTCCCCGATCTGCTTGCGGAAGAACGACCACTGCGGGTGCTCCTCGCAGCTGAAGTCGTCCAGCGAGCCCTCGGTGAGCGCGGTCTCCTTGAGGCCCAGGGCCGTCTTCACGGTCTCCTTGCGCGCGTGCACGAACACCATGATCTGGTGGCCCTGGCGCACGAGCTCCTCCACCTTCTCGAACGCGACGCGGTCGAGGTTCTTGCGCGACTGCATGCTCCCGGGTTTGCCACGGATGCCAAGGAAGTGCTGCTCGAGGGGCACGGGCCGGAAGGACGAGTCAAAGTAGAAGAGCCCGTGGTATCGCGAGACGCTGTCCAAGAAGAAGTTGAGAGGCAGTCCATCTCCGCAAAGGGTGGGGCAGACCTGAGAAAATCGGCGACGTCTATGTAGTTCGGCAGGGTGGCGCTCAGGCCCACGATGCGGATCACAGACTGGCTCGACTCGACCTGTCGCAGCGTCCGCGCCACGATGGTTTCTATCACAGCGCCACGCTCCTCGTTCAAAAGATGCACTTCGTCGATGATGAGCAGCTTCAGTTTCTGCAGCGTAGTCATGCAGAGTCAGCGTAGCGGCAAAACGGTGGGCTGGGTACGCACGGAGGCCAGTTCGCCTTCTCCGGTCGGCTTCCGCGTGACGACGTCCCACTTCTCCGGCGTCGTGACGATGATCTGCGTTTCCGCAATCTCGTTTTTCGTCAGCTGCATATCACCTACGCTGTCTCAGAATCGCCCGGCTTGGAAGATAGCAGCATAGCACACCTGTCAGCTCCCTGACGGCGATGCCGAGCCACTGCAAGCGCTTCCCCAGCTTTCGCGTGATCTCCGACGCAAGCGCTTTCATAGGCGCGCTTTCGTTCGATCAGCATGGTTCTCAGACGTGGTAGATGTCAGGATGCGCACACATAGATGACCTTGAATGCGTCGCGGTGGATGGTGGCACGAAGGGGCACGTTAGCTCGGGGTTCGGAGCGGTGCTGATCGATAACCCGCAGGATCGACAACATCGCTACGTCCGTTTTTCCCTGGAGGAGGATCAGTAGCCGTCGTTTCCCATGATAAACAGCCACGCACCGCACCGGTGGGAGCTAGAAAAGAAGTGTCAGAATTCCCGCAATATGAATCTATGAGCAGGGTTCGAGGGACGCACCGCAGATGAGCATGTTCTCGTTCGACCGATACGCGGTGGGATACACGATGGATTGAATCCGATTGAGCGATTCGTAGCCCTGCAAGCGTCGGGCCGCGTAAGAACAAAGGCCGCCAGCTGCAACGCCAATATGCCATGCTCACCGGGAATGAGCCCTTCGCTATCGGATCTAGCTCTGACACTAGAACAAGCTTCTCTGACGCGCGCGGGGGCACGGCCTTCGCAGGCGGAATAACGACCTCCTCGTACTCCTGCACGCACAGACTGCATTAGCCGCCTCCACAATAAGCGCGAGGTGATGCGCGGTGCGGCTGACCTCGTGATCGACGCGGGTGGTGCCCAGCGGCAGCATATATTTGCTGCCAAACTGCGACAGCACGGCGCCCTGGACGATGGAAGAGGACGTGTACACGTGGGGGAGCACTTCGGCGGCTGCTTGCTAGACGGGGCGCGTCAGATCGCGATATCGCGTAAGCCTTGGCGGGGATGGGCGCTCACTGCGGTGCCCGTGAACAATGGGCGGGCGGCGTTCTCTCTGAACTGCTTCTCCATCTGCTTTCGCGCTTGTGCGTGGGTCAAGACCTTGACGCCGTGGTCTAGGGCGATGATCAAGGAGTGCCTCTGGACGCTGTCACACCCAGTCTTACCTTCATGCTGTTTCCCCTTCCCTTTCCGCGTCGAAGTTGGCGGTAGCGTACCAGAGTGCGTTTGGCCCCCCGCCGAATACGCTGTCAGCTGCATAGCCACTTGAGCATCATCCTTCCAAGCGTGTACTCGCGCGCTTACCTCTTGGACTACTGACGCCCGATTTTCCATGATCTCCATTACGAATTCCATGTCTTCATAGCCAATGAGCTCCAGCAGCTCCCCGTAGACGACTTCATTCTCGCGAGTAGATGATAAGGCGCTTTGCACGGTCGGCAGTAGTGGCTCGATATTGGGCTTGCTGCGTACACGGGAGATTAGGCATCAACAGGAAACAGATAAACGGGGCCAACGCACTTTATTAGTTTAGACAGGATGGAGCTGGACGCGTCCTGGATTGTCGCAGACGCGTCGCCCTGGCGGTAGACGTCCAGCACCGAAGCCCACGGCTCGGCGTCTTCCACACCGTCGTCTTCGCCATCCGAGCTGGTGGATGCTGAGATTTGCGAGTAACGTATTCAATGATAAGGCATGCTAGCGAACAAACATGCACGCACGCCTGTTATGTTCTTGATACCTTGAACGGTCGTGAGCCGGCTGATCGGATGCATCGTGCGGACTTTCACTGACCTCGCCCATTCCTCCAGTAGTTGTCTCTCACTGCCGTGGCTTTCTGCTCCGGACGATGTGAGAAGGCCGAGGTGCTTTGCTAGATCAGACATCAACTAAGAGTGCGTGTGGTAGAGCAAGTTAGATGGTGGCTCCGAGCAAAGTCACGATCGACCAGGATCGACCTCACGTGCTCAGCGTCGCGGCACCGGTGAGCTTGTGGCAGTGCTGAGAAAGCCTGGTCGTCCACAGTTGTCCACAGTTGTCAATTGCTTACAGTCGAGGTCGAGTCAGCGCGAGTCAGCGCGAGTCAGCGGGCATGTGCACTCTCAAACCAATGTATCCCACGTATCTCAGACCGCGACGGTGGCCCCCGCTACACAAGCAGTGATCTCACGTTCAAGTGCACTCATAGTCTTACGATTTATCCATCGCCCCATATGCATAAGTGTTATGCATTACTTTATGAGTCATCAAAAGCATCCAACTCGGCCGTGAAGAAAGCTGACTCATAGACGCCCATGATTTGTTATCAGATAAGTAATTGGGGCGGAGTTTCCGAGGGACACGTATGGTGGATCGAAAATAAACGTGGGGCAATCTTGGGGCAACCGCACAAGCACAGCTGATGACAAACCAGCGCTCGTATGCATCAAACGCATAGTTATCGACCCCATTGCTGCGGCGGCCGGCACAAGACTTGCGCGTTTAAAGGCATGATCGCTCTTATCTGATAAAAACCACAAAGCCCCCTTCATCCAGTACGCTCATCATTACCCCCTCAAACGTTGTCGTCCATGCCTCTAATCCCGCAAGTTCTAGGAAGAAAACTCAAAGCCATGGTGCAGGGCGTCGATGTGACCACCGGGACCTCGAGCGAGACCATTTCGAGTCTGAAGGGCGCTGCTGTGCCCATCTCGCTCGCCGACTGCAGGGCGTGCCCCGACCCGTGCGACGACGATGGTATGCATATGTTCCCAAGCCAGTCCCCTCACTCGTGTTTGACCCCCCGCACAGACCACGAAGACTGGAAATTCGACGTGGATATGGAGACGTACATGCTGGGCCTGAAGCCCTACCGGCGCCAGGCACGTCCCCCCCAACCCCGCGTCTCTCTGCGCTTGCTCACATACCACACAGGTGGTGATATCCACGGGAAAGTCGGACTGGCAGAAGGAGGTGACAGAAGCGTCGGGCACCCTCGCAGCGTACCTGTCGGAGGCCGCAACCCAGGCCCCCGAGCCGAGCAAGGAGGCGCAGGCGCAGGCACGGCACACGGCCGCCCAGCCCAAGGCGAAGGCCATCAACGGCATCTTCAGCGCCGCGGACTCCACCAGGACCGCGATCCTGAACGGCAGCCACCGCACGCTCTCCCATGACCACGAGCTCGACACTGTGCTCGTGTTTCCGGACTACAGAGTCGTCACCGAGGTGCCACAGTCGCTGGCCGGCGCCAAGAGCTTCTGGAAGACGGCCGTCGACCCGGCAGTGGAGTGGGACTTTGACACCACGCTCAAGACGTGGATCTTGCCCTACTCTTGTGTGATTCTGCTCTGTGAGTCGGGTTTCAAATCGCCTTCAAGTCGCCTCATCATCGCTTCCTCGTGCTGACCGTCGAATGTGCAGGCTCTCATAAGAAGCGGGATAACCGCTGCTCGATAGCGGCGCCCAAGCTGGAGCAAGGTATACCACCCCCACTCTCTCACTCTGCGCTCGAGCGACGCTGATCAACCTCTACAGCATTCACGCACTCTCTGGAGAGCCACGACTGGGAGGTGCACACGCAGCTCGAGGACCTCGAGCACGCCGTCGGCCCGCCCCTGGAGGCCTTCAGCGGGACCCAAGAGGAGAAGGACGCGGACATCCTGGCCCAGCTCAAGGCGCTCCCCGGCCACCAGCGCGCGCTCATCCTGCGCAACTCGCACATCGGGGGGCACAAGTTCTCCGGGAACGCGATCGTAAGTATCTCGTATCATTTGTAGGGCTTGGTGTTGACACAGCTCTGCAGATATACACCCCCCAGGGGTCGGGCGTCTGGTACGGGCGCGTGACCACGCACGACGTGGAGAGCATCGTGCAGCACACCATCATCGGGGGCGAGATCCTGCCGCCCTTGCTGCGAGGGGGCGTCAACCTCGCGCGGCCGGGGTGCAAGACCCTGAACGACTGGTAGAGGCCTTGCAATCGTACACGCCGCGTTGCTTATTATACTCGTCGCGTTGCTTATCATACTCGCGAATAATGAAGGCAGATTGGCGATTACGCTCAGTTATAATACCATGTATATGTATATAGTATCATGGGTGTCTCAGAAGTTTATTTATATTGTACAATGTTGAGTGTCATCCAAACAACTCGAGAGGCAAGACAGACAGCCGTCAGTACAAAAGCCAAGGGTGGGTGTATGGCAATAAGTAGTGTAGGGTGTGCGGTTATTAGGGGATATGGTTCGAGTCTCGATTCTAAATGCAGCGCCGCTACAAGCACAGAATGATCAGCACCAAATCGACATGTCGTCAGCATGCAGACGTACCAGGCGCCCCCTTATTATTGTTATGCCATGAATTCATCCTGCATGCCCTGCCTCCGCGCATTCGCGTAGCGCCCCCCGGCCTGTCTATCGTCACACTCGTCCTCCGTGGTGGGCTCAGCCACCTCCCCGTCCGCAACGGCCACCTCCGCGCCGCCCTGCCCCCGCCTGCTCATGATCCCTGCAGGCACTACGCTCTCGCCCCCCATGTAGCTGAACCCGCTGAACTTCTCCTGGATGCTCTCCGAGAGCACGCTCCCCGCGACTTCCTTCTTCTTCTTCTTCCGCTTCTCGATCTGGACGCCCTGCGGTTTTCCATTCCCGTTCCCATTCCCATGGGTGAATGGCGCAGTGCCGAGGGGGGCGAGCGGGCTGAGCGGGCCGAGGGGCGTCGGCGCCGGCGTAGACTTCTCGCTCCCCAGGGGGCCGTTTGGCGTGTGCGCGAACCCGCTGCCGCCGATCGACTGCGAGACCCAGGCCTCCGACGGGTCCTCCTCGTCGAGGTCCATGGCATCATAGCCAACCTCGCGGACATCGGCCGACGTGAACTCTGGGTCGAAATTTGCGGTGGACTCGTCTGACTCCACGTTGGGCTTGAAGGGCGGCGTGACCTGCTTGAGCGCAAGCGCGTCCCAGTCGATGCATTTGAAGAACGGATGGGCTTTCAGCTCGGCGGCGTCGCGCTGTGCGCCGAGACGGTGCTTGGGGTTCCTGTTGAGCAGCTGTAACAATGAATCTGGTAAGCATTCCGCCTGGGACGGAGAGGCAGAGGCTTGGACACACCCCTTTCACAAACTGCTTGCCATCCTCGCCAATAACGCCTTTGGGGAACCTGATCTTGCCGAAACAGATGTTCTTGTACATCTGCTGCGTGTCCTCCGCGTAGAACGGACTCCATCCACAGCACATCTCGAACAGCAGCACGCCCAGCGACCAGAAGTCGACCAGCTTCGAGTATCCGTGTTCGTCAAGAAGGACTTCGGGCGCCAGGTACTCCGTGGTACCGCAGAAGGTCTGTGTAAGCTCGTCGGCGCGCAGATCGGCCTTGGACAGCCCAAAATCACAAAGGGCGACATGGCCTGTAGCATCGAGCAAGATGTTCTCCGGTTTCAGATCACTGAATCCGGGTCAGCGCTTTCCTTGGCTGGAGGGTCATGTGGACTCACCGGTATACGATGTCATACTTGTGCAAATGCTCCAGCGCGAGCACTAACTCCGCAATGTAGAAACGAGCCCTTTCTTCGGTGAACCGCGTCTCCTTCTGCAGATGCCAAAACAGCTCTCCGCCGCTCTTAAAGTCCGTGATGAGGTACAGGTCGCCCTCCGTCTGGAAGCTAAACTTGAGCCCGACCAGGAAAGGAGACTCCAGACTCCGTTGCAAAATCTTCCGCTCTCCGATGGTATGCGCGACTTCCTTCTTCGCCACGATTTCCTTTTTGGAGAGAACCTTCATGGCGTAGATCCGCTTTGTGTCCTTTTTCCGAACCTGGAATACTTTGCCGAATGTTCCGCGCCCGATAAGCTTCAAAAACTCAAAGTCACGCGGCGTAAGCGATTGCTTGGGCTGTGCATGACGAACGCGTCGGTTAGAAATGATGCAAATGTGTGAAGAAGAGAAGATACGGACGATGATTTGCTCAAATGTTATTTGGACGCGCATCTCGCCAGACACATCCTCGTGCTCATACGGCAGAACCCTAATAGTGTCGAAAATAGTATATCAGCCTCCATGGCCACCGGAAGGGGTGCGGAACGTGCGACTCACGGATACCAATTGTCCACAGTGTGGTCGTGAACCAGGACAGGCTTGATCTGCACCATGCCCAAGAACCCATGCTCCTGGACATTGCGATCGTATACGTTGAATGTCACGACCGATTCTTGGGTCGTCACGTCGCTGCGCACGGATAGTTTAGATATGACGCAAATGACAAATTTTTAAAACTCACAAAGTCACTTCGTGCTTCCATACCGGGCTGTGCGCCGGAAGACGTCCCAACATCAGGCTGAGCGCGGATGCCCCAGAGGACACAGAGGATGCGGGGGAGCTGCCATTCGAGCCCTTCCCTCGTCCTGTCTTCGCGCCAAGGGCATTATTGAGGGCTGAGAGTGCATTGGAAGAGGTATTTCGCGAGATGGTGGTTGCAGTCCCTTTGACCTCCTTCCCCATCCCATCCGTAGGGTCTCTGCTGACAAACTCATTCTGCTCGAACTGCACGACGACGTAGGGCCGAGCAATAGCCGATCGAACGTTCAGGCCTCGCGCCTGAATCAATTTGACGTGTATTTGGCCCTTGGAAGGCCCAGCGGTGGGAGTGGACCCCAGAACATTTGAGGACGAAGATCCTGACGAGGTGGACGATGACGATGTCTTTGGGGATTTGTCTGCAGCTGGTTGACGTTGTTTAGAGGGAGGAGGCTGACGCATATTGAAGTCGGGAGCATGTAGCGATAACTGAGTTGTGGGGAGAGCCAAGCTGCCTCCAGGCGATGTTGGGGTAAGTGGCTGGGTCTGGAACATGTGAGGCGTGAGATCTACGGCCGAACGGGGAACGGCGGCGCTGGGCGTAGATGGATGCGCGTTGAGTAGATGATGATAAATAGTCGGGGTTTGAGAGCCTAATGTTGGACTTGATGGTCCTGCAGGGGCCTCGAACGGATTGGCACGTTCCTGCCCATTCGGACCTGCTTTAGGTGTAAGCTGGTCCAAAGGGGATGCATTATGCGCGATCGATGGCCATAGCTTGATCATGCTGGGCACTTTCAGCTTCGGCAAATATGAAGAATAAAACTTGGAGGACGATGTAGGTGAAGAGGAGGGGGAGGAGGAAGGGGATGAGGATGGGCTAGTAGATATTCGGCGGAGGCTTTGCTTGGAAGCATTGTACTCCACAGATACAGTCATGTTATCTACAGATCGGGTACCCCAGTGTATTAAATGCGAGCGAAGGGTATATGCGAGTTTTTGCGATACGAACGGTCGAGGAGGGGAATAAGCAAGGAGAGAGGTCGAAATCTGCAGCAAGTTTTAACGATCACTATGAGGAGACAATTCGTCGGCTCTAGACCCATCCAACAACTCTTGTGCCTCGCCACGGACTTCGCCCAAATCAACCGTCGCGCCCCGCGGCTCCACAGGCCCCTTGAAGTTTTCTTGCACATACCGGAGTGCCCTCATTGTACCCCCAACAAGAAGACCAAGCCCCACCGTCCTACGCGTCATATTCCACGGCAAGCGGTCTGTTGCCCACGATTCATCAGAATTCCAGCGCCATCACCATTGAAAGACTTACAAAGTACCGAGAACACGCCAGATGTGACCAGTCCGGCACCGACTTCCCGGAAGTTTCCCAAATTGCATTGATTGAATCCCTCCTCCACGCCAACCCACACAACCGCCGTAGACCCTAGCTGGAGAGCAGTCTTCCCTCCTTGCAGGAGTCCGCCCAGCATGACTTTGTAGTTCTTGGTCTTCTTGTAATAGTACCAGCCCTGGAGAGTCTTGGGCGGCCGGTGCGCATTTTCGGCTTGAAATTGAAGGCCGGCGCGACGGGAGCCACGCGCTAGTCCTATGGCCGTGCCTACCAGAATGGCCGCGCCAGGCACTTGGTAATAGCGAGGGTTGATGTTTATTCGTATGGGCTCTGGTTTCTTAGAAGTGGCATCGTGAGCTGGAGGGAGTGCTGTTGTGGTCATGGTTCAACTTTGTTCGCGTCGGCGCTTGCTTCTCGATCACTTGTGGTAAAGCTTCCGGGAAAGGTTCGCGGAGCGCCTCAAGCCAAGTTCGACATGAATTGCGAGCAAATTTGTCCTGTCTTGAATAATACGGCAGTTGGTTTTAAATACAAGCTTTTAAGTGTTTATCGACGAGGTTAACCTAAACATCGCTCACGGATGTATCGCATCTACTTTACATGGTACCAATCGCCACCGGGGCCACTGTCAAAGTCAAAGACTCATAGACCAGGACTCGACCTCGACCCATGCGCTCTGCTTCTAGCCGCCCCTTGCGCCCTGTCCTTTTATTTTACGTGCAAAAATGATAGCGCAAAAGGTTGATAGGAAGAGCGGGCCGATGGGACCAGACCTGCACAGGTTGCCACAGGAGAGAGCTTTGGCTGCGTCGATGGCTTCGAGTTGCCATTCTGAACGTTTGAAAGATGATGCGAGGTGACATTTGCGGAACAAAGCGGTCGGAGATAGCTGCGGATAGTCTCGAGACTCGGAATGACCCACGATAGTGCACCCGTTTCAGATCCCAGGAGCGCTATTGGTCGGCGACGAGCATTACACAGCAAGCTTGCAAACGTGTTGGCTCAAAGATGCCGATTTCTCGAGCCATCTCGGAGTATTGCGCTGGCACATGGAGGACCTAACTGTACTTGGAAATCAAAAGCATCATGAGCGCTCTCCGGCAGAGCGCGAATGCTATCTATCTCTCGACTGACTCACTTATCACAAAGATCGATCTAAAGATAAGATACAGACATATAGCACTATCAGGGACTATGCCTAGGGTCAATTTTAGGCCTTGACGCGGAATCTTCAAGTTCTGCTTCCACCCAGTGAGGCCCGACGAGGCAATCCAAACGGCATATCGCGACAGCATTCAATTAACTGCGGCCAGCTTCTGAAGCAAGAACAGAGCAAAAAAAAATGGCGACTCATAAAGCCATAGAAGGGCTGATGAGAGGAGAAGATGTTTGGTCGGTTCGAACTGAGCAAGGATTTGGTTTGCGCCACAGTTCGCTGGACGCGCCACCCAGCGCCTCTCCTTGCATCTCCGACGCGCCACCCAGCCAGAGGACTTCAGCAGGAACATGGCCTGGTAGAGGTTCACTCAACAGTTCCGTCTGGTCGATAGGATGAGATAGAAGTCGCCCATAAGTGAGCAGACCCAGGGAAGGAGGGGGGACGCGAGGAAGCCGAGGATATGGTTTGTTTGGTAAATATTTGGCCGTGTATTACCAGGTAGTGGTTCGTTTGCACAAAGAAAACAAAGGGCAACACAACTTTCCCCACATCATCCCATTCAAAAAAAAACGATATCTTGATATCTGCTCGCTGTTCTTTGTGCAATGAAAATGAAAATGCTGCTCAACATCACCGCCAGCTCTGCCAGCTACCGATCGTGGGGCCGCTGACTAAGCCACTCTTTGCCCTCACCAGTCGTCACATTCTGTGCATCGCCTCGCATTTTCCACATCCCAAGTCCCCCAACGCACCAAGTCTTTGCTGATATGAGTCAGGAGGTGGATACACTTGCACCACTGTTGGGAGAAGATCCGAACGACTTGCAAAATGGATACTTTGGACACCCTGGTGAACCGAGTGATCTGACGGGTGGTTTGCCTATCAATCTCGACTCCCTGAGAGATGGACCCCCGGGGAGCAAGCCGTTCTATCCTTACTCCACTCTCATTCGGTATGTTCCAGCTTGATGCTTGTTTGTCCCTGTATTGACGAAGTGCGTTACTAGTTATGCCATCAAAGGTTCGCCGAACCAGAAGCTATTGTTGGAGGATATATACTATGCAGTTGAATCACGGGTACGTGTCTTGTTATCTCTCTCCATCTCCGTCAGCTTATCGCTACTTTCAGTTTCCTTACTTCAAAACCGCGCCCTCAGGCTGGAAGGTGTGTTGATGTCATTTGCTGCGCTACTATTTCATGCGGCTGACGAATGACTCAGAACTCCGTCCGACACAATCTCTCTCTGAATCCCTGTTTCGAGAAAGTTGCCCGTCCTCTGACAGACCGTGGCAAAGGTCACTATTGGACTGTGAACGACAACGTGGACCCTCGCACGGGTGTGCACCGCGTGCGCAAGAAGAAGACGAGGAATGGAAAAGACGACGAAACAGACTTGGAATATGGTCAAGAGGCGCATTATGGGGATCCGCAGTATATCGGGGATATAGAGGGGGGCCCGAACAGGGTAGCGTACCCGCCCCCATATCCACCGCCCCAGTGAGTCCACCCGCGTACCCCCGACCGGTAAAGAACGGGACTAAATGAATGTGCGTTTGCAGGTTTGACCCCAACTTCGGGATGATGCCCGATGGCATGCGTTACGTCCACCCTCAGGCCGTGATGCCCTCCGACCTAGAAGTGGACGAGCACGGCCACGTGGACTGGCGCGCGGCATGGCACAAGGAGATTGCACAACTGCAGCAGATAACGGATGATCATGAGAAGGCGCAGGTGGATCCTGAGTGGCACAGGATGATGTTGTTCCGGGTGCGAACGGCGCTCATGGCCTTGCCGCCCCCACCCCCCGAAGCCTCCGAAGGAGGCGTGATGCAGCAGCCAGGAATGCCCAATCCCGAGAACTCCCAGCATTGAAGCACGATCCGTATATATTACTACAGGACCGAGAACAAGCAGTCCGCACATGTGGATTTTCTTGGACGTTTTCTTTGTCTGCGACCCTTTTTCCACTCAGTATCGTTCCACTGTACGATTACATACATGTAATATTAATTCAAAATCGTGTTCGCCTGTGATACCCGAGCGCCCCGTGGCATTGTGCCAATAGTAATATAGCGCGTTGCGCGCCAGGAGGCGGAATGGAGGCTGATTATCTAAGCGACCCTTGTCTGATAAAACTTCGGCTTGCATCTTGCTTACAATTTATACTTTAGCCTCGTTTCAACCTCTTTTTACCTCCACCAACACCCATTGGACTCTACTTATCCGGCTATGTCTACAACTATCACCACTACACATGATGTACAGGTCGTCCCGAGCAAAGGCCTCGCGCTAGCTATTGGGTCGCTTGCCACTGCCGAGGATGGGAAGTATCAATCTCTAGTCGCGAATTTGGAGGGAAATGGAACGGTGGACAGGCAGATGTCGGATAGACTGCTCGATGGAGGTGAGTGTATAGATGTGACATTGATTGGTGCCTTTATGCTGACATCACAAATCACTTTGTTAGCCACCACACTCGCCCCTTCGGCGTACTCCTCTGTACACGTAGCTCTCTCCGAAGAAGACTACTCCAAGATATCCACCAATGGAGGATCCCTGCTCTCGCATATATACACAGGGCTAGCTCCTTTGGGCACCCTCCACCTCCTTTACCTCTCCCAAAACGGCTTCGCGAACCTCCCATCTGAGCTTAGCATTGTCGGATTCAACATCCTATCTTCCATATCGGCGGACAGCACTATTATTGCCCAGAAACCCGCGCAGGCACAGACGAATGGTACACCGACATCAGCAGCCATCCCACTGCGCCGCAAACTCGACCCCGCCCGCGCATCATCGAAGAAGGCCCTATGGACTCTGAGTTCACCTTCAACACCGCCAATCGATGCCGAGTTGCTCCTGACAGCAGCGGATCGCGAACGCCCGGTGCCCACATGCGAGCCTGTTAACTCCAATGGCCCTCGGAGGAAGAAGGCATGCAAGAACTGCTCGTGTGGACTGGCCGAGCTCGAGGCCGAAGAGCTGAGTCAGAGCAGGGTCGTGGTCCTTGATGGCCAGCTCGATGGTTCCGCGATAGAGATGACACAAGCGGAACGGCTTGCGAATGCTGCCAAGGCGGCGCCGAAAGCGACGAGCAGTTGCGGGAGCTGCTTCCTCGGCGATGCCTTCCGATGCGCGAGTTGCCCATATCTAGGTCAGTTCTTCTTCGCTGGACCGCGTTTATGACACTAATGCTATCTATTCTAGGCCTCCCTGCATTCAAGCCTGGAGAAAAAGTAGAGATCAACCTCGGAATGGACGACATCTAATCTAATGTATTTCTTGCTAACACCACTGTATTTCCTCTGTAATCAAGGCAAACAACATTAATGTTGTCGGGCAGAGACCTGCGACGGTAGCTTGCATTAAATTGTCACACACATCCAAGTACACATCCCTTCGTAATATCACAAATATAATAGATGCCATCTCTGAACCTCACATCGTCCTCGATTTCTTGAACAGCGGGCGTACGGGTATCACTTCGACTTCATGACTCCTCCTCAAGTGCCTTTTCAGCAGGTCTTGGCGAATAAAAGCGCCCTTGGTTTGGTTTGGCGGGCAGATGTGGCACACCCAAGGTCGCAGGTCTGAGTGGCTGGCCACATGGCGCTTGCACTCGTTCTTGCGCAGGAACCGCATACCACTGCAGATCCAAAAGGTCAATCGAGTGCGTCAACATGCTATATGAAAAACAACACACCATTGATCGCATTTAAACGGCCTCTGGTCAACATGCGAACCCACGTGCACGACGATATGATCCCTACGTTTGTTGGTTTGCCCACACCCGTTCACATAGCAGCGGAACTCCGTGCATAGCGCTCCGTCTTGCGTCAGCTTGCCAGCGAATGCCATCAGCCAGATGTTGTCTATTTCCTGTCCAGGACACCTCATTCGATACTTGGACGCTCTGGCTAGAAGATCCACCAAGTCGATTCCCATGTGCGCATTGAGGATTGGGGTGTGTACGACGTGAGCAAAGACGTCTTGATCGTCCGCTTGAGGTTGTGGTGGCAAGGTAGATGCACGGGAGAAAGGCGGCGCTTGTTCGGGAATGGGCGAAGATGGCTGGTAGGACGGGTCTCTTTGTCCGCAAGAAACCGGGGATAGCGGTCGGAAAATAGCACGAATAGCCCTGGCTTCTTCAGGACTGTCTGTGAGAAGGCGTTTGCGGTTTATGACGCGCCCGTGTGAGTACTGAGCGGGCGATTTGTAGGCCGAAACCTTTTCTGGGGCGAGTTCCATACGAGAACATTCTTTAGTCTCCATCTTGATATGCGGGGAACAATTTCTGGGAAGGTAAAGGGGCATAGCCGCTTCTGCGCATCCATCTGCTCTAGAGCTTTGAAAGTCCAAAGGAGAGCACGCAGTGGGCATCATGATGTCCAGGGGATTAATTCCTGCGTCTTGAGCAAAGGGGTCACAGGGCTGAGCCACCATGTCGATTTCAGGGAGTGACCCGAATACCGACGAGATGCCGTCGGCAGAGTGGGTGTAGATGCTGGATCCAAAGGTCGTGTCGGGCTGGTGCGAGCATGTAGACGTGGACCAGAAGTCATGGTAGCTTGAATCTGAAACGATCGGACTTCCCAGTTCGAGCTGATCCGATGAGCTCGAGGGCGGGTACTGGAGTTCAAGTTGGTCGGTGAATGAGAGCTCGGAGAAGTTCATCGAAGCATCGAGATATTCTTCTTGCTTGATCTTAGGTGAAGCAGGATCGTGTACGGGGAGTGAAAGAGGAGCTTTGATCCCCAGTCCAGTGAGTGACAGGGCGGTGGGGTTCTTGCCGCTGATGTTGCCCCCGTTGGACTCCAGCAGCAGTGATGACATAACAGACGCGTCGCCGAAAAATGAACTGGTTTGTCTGAGAAGAGTAGAGAATGTGGGGCTGGTGTTGCAATTAGATTTGACCGCGGGGGTCGTAGGAATAGACATCATGGTTTTGAAGGAGCGTGAATATATTTGATGGAAGATTGTATTTTCGTGGAAATAGTGCGTCGTAATAATCGTGAAGAAAAGGCGACCAGCGCTTGAGGTTGAATTATGGGCGGGCGGATAGAAATGTGGAGGATGTGAGTTAAAGGTCCAGGCCAAGTCAAACAACGACCCCGCGCCGCTGTTGACGCGAGCTTATCTGTTTGTCCTTGTTATGCTGGGGCAGCCGCGACTCCGATCATTCCTCCTTTCGCCCAAAATGGCTATCTACATCGAGCAGTCCGTCCGTCATGTCCGGTCTTAGGCCCATTCGTCTTCTGACAAGTAGAGGGCTTTCACAAAACTTGCGTCTGACCTCAGCAAGAGCTCCGCGCTTATCATGCTCTGCTTCATCATATAAAACGTTGGAAGTACCAGATGCACCGCGTTTCTATTTTCACCACAAAACCTGGGCTATGATTAGCTGGGCTGGTGCCGCAACTCTGTTCATTGCCGACTACCTTATTATCCAAAAGGAATCTCCTGATGAGCTGGAAGTCCTATCGCCGTCTCAATTCAGGCCTCTTCCCTTGACTTCCAGCGTAGACTCCGGCCCCGACACAAAACTGCTCACGTTGACAGTTCCGCCGCACATGCGCCCTGCTTTGCTCGCTCAAAACTCTATATGGAGTGTGTATGTCAAAGACGACGATATACAGGTTGAGAGGCCATATACACCGCTCGAAGGCATCGACGAGAACGGCCAAATGAAGTTTTGGATAAAGAAGTATCCGAAAGGTGAAGTTGGGCGGTGGTTACATTCCAAAAAACCTGGGGAGAACATAGAGGTGCGAGGCCCATTGCAGACATGGGCGTGGGAGCAGGGCGTCTGGGATGAGGTGGTCATGGTGTGTATGAGCGCGTTGTGCCCCACAGCTATATCTCACGCCATTTCAGATATCCGGCGGAACTGGAATCACTCCCTTCTACCAGCTCTTACATAAAACCATTGGTGCAGCGGGAGACGATAGCTCCCTCGCAACAAAATTTACCCTCCTCCACTCGTCGCGGGTACCAGCGGAATTGCCACCACCATCCATCCTGGACCCTCTCAAATCCCTAGCTGAATCAAAGCCGAAGAACTTCAAGTTGCATCTATTCGTAGACTCGCGGGAAGGTCCAACTGATGGCTCAAGCGAGCTCAATGTTGGCCAAATCACCAAGTCCGCGATTGTGAAAGCTCTTGGAACGAAGAAGATCAAGCCAGATGCGAAGATTATGTTCATAGTCTGCGGCCCCGACCCGTGAGCCGTGTTGCTGCAGATCGTGATCGCGAGGTGTACTGATGTCAATTTGCAGGATGCTGTCTGCCATTGCAGGCCCATATGGCCGTAACTTCTCTCAAGGAGATGTAGGAGGCGCCTTGAAGGAGCTAGGATGCACTTCTACTCAGGTTCGAAAACTGTAGTGAAGCTTGCCCTTTGCAGGTCGCCAGGAGATCCTTGTGGCATTATCGCAGCCACAGATCTGAGATGTTTGCGCGTCCACAGGTTGCGATGGAGAGCTATTCGGACTGACTAACTTATACGCTGTCCTAGACATCTCATTTGACATTAATATTACACTAGATCTAATGTCAAGAATCATCCCTTTCTGCCTGAAAGTATAACTTGAACATTGAGCAGACATTGAGCCTGACATCGCGGGCACGTGTTCTCAACCCTTCGCTCCTTCCCCCATGTCGTCCCACCTGTATGAAGTCGCGCTCTTTGGCGAATTCTTCTCGCGCGATCTAAAAGCGATCCTGAACCGCATCACGCTGCACAGCGAATCGTCCACCATCATGCACTCGCGCGAAATCGTGTTTGAGCCGCTGGATGCGCAAATCCAACGAGACGCCGGAAACGAGCCGGCCATACTGAGGGCAAAGAAGGAGCTGGAGGAGCCTGCGGCCGGATGGTACATCTTATCACGCTGAATTAGCATGCAAGGAGGAGACGGCTGAACTGGTTACAGGATCTTGTACTCGTACCTCAAGCCTGAGTCTGCGAGGATGCATCCAGAGGCTACTGTGCGACCATGGGCGACCTGCCAAGTCATCGGCGACGCGCTCAGTTTCTCCTCTGCGTTGGGATATGTGTACGCACAAATTCCTGTTTTCTGTGCACTCGCTAATAGGCACACAGTCGCAGATCTCAGATCTACAAGAAGGGCTACGCCTTTCGGCGCGGAGCACTGGTCATACAGATGTTCCAACAGGAACAGGTAACTATTAAAACACGCAAGCAACTATTTTGTATTAACACCCGTTTAGGTGGACCCTAAAACCCAGCAGCCAACACCTGCCCATGCCGACACCCTGTGGGAGGTCGAAGTGAAGACTGCCTCCCCGATCCGCAACACACAAGAGACGCCGCTCAATCGCTCAGTGGAAGCGGTTTTGGAGGTACAGATCCTGATGAAAGGCCTGCTAGATCTCAGGCGGCAGGATCTATAGCCCATCGACAGATCACGCCCGCGAAGGATCAAACGGGCCCCTCCTCGTTTTCTGAATCGCCCCAGTCCACCTGGTCCTCCCCACCACCGGCTCTCTGCGCGTCCAGAGCGTTTGCTTGTTGAACTAGCTGCAAAAGCTGTTCCGCGGTCAGCTCTGCATCTGGGGTGTCGTCGTCATCGTCCGTCCCGTCCGCCCCAGCAACATCTACTTCCGGCTCGTCTTCGCCGCTCGCATACGCGCCGAGCGCGGCCATGACATTCTCCTCCTCCATCTTGTCCTCATCGCCGTCACTTCCATAATCCCCCAGCAGCCCCTGAATGGCCTTCTTCCCCGCACGCACGTCCAGCTTCTGCCGCTTCGCCTTCCTGTCCCCATCAGCACTGCCGTCTGCATATCGCTTGACTCCGCCCGCCGCATCCACGATCGTGCCCCCAAACTTGGCGTCGCCCTCCTCCCACACGTCAATCGTTGGGAACTCAACAAAGGTCATGTTTCGCAGGAGGACAGAAAGCTTATGGCTGGGATCCATCTTGTAGAAAGTGGACTGCGGGCGGAGGCCTGTGCGGGGGTCTGTGTGCACCGAGATCAGGCATAGAGGCGGCGTAAATGATGTCGGCTCATCGGCGTCGGGGAGCACAAGCAAGGGCACCCAAGCGGGGAGCGAGTCGTTTTGCGGTTTGCTGGCGCGGATTTTCGACTGGAGCAAGGCGAGGAGGGGCGTATCGTAGTGGTTTTTGTGGGTGAGGAAAGAGTACGTCGGCCGGCGGGGCTGCGAAGACGGAGCGGACGGATCTGCGGGCGCATGGAATCTGAATTCGATGGTAAATAGCGCGGCTTGTTTTCTGCAGGATTGGGTCAATATCAGTATTTCTAGATCGCGGTGTGTGCATGCGCACTTATAATCCCATAGCGATTTATTGAGCTTTTTGCGCTCCATGCCGATGGGTAGGAGCTCCATGTCGATGTCTCGCAGACTAAGCTGCTGCCTCAAAACGTCCTGCTTCGTCTTTGGAGCACCCCCTCCGCCTCCGCCTCTGCCGCCTCTGCCGTTACCCCGACCTCTTCCCCGGCCCCTTCCTCGTTCCGCGCCTCTCACTGCGAATCCACCCCGCCCAATCTCCCCGCCCCACTCACCCACCTTTCGTCCAACGTCCTCCAGGAAAACAAAGTCGTCCATCATCGTGCCCCACCCATACGCATTCATGGGAACGAATTTGGCGCGGTCGCGCACGCCGGAGCACGCCACGCGCGTCTTGTGCTCAGTAGAGCAGATAAGTGAGCAGGTACGCATGGCACAGCGTGGGCAGGTGTAGATGGAAGCATGCCTGCATATTGCGCAGGGCGGCGGGGGTTTGGCTGCATGTTTGGCTTCTGTTAGGTTATTGGATAGAGTCGTGCTGGAAGATGGATGGATATCTGCCATGGGCTGTGGTTTGGAGCAACTCAGACGATCGACGCAAAATCATCGGGCTCTGTAACGCGATAGCCGCTGCGACAGCTTGAAGTTGCAGTTCTTTCTCTTACATCCATCTCTTACATCCGTCTCTCGAGCCAGTCCGAACGTCCTCTGGATTCTAACACCTTTGCAACTTTCTGAACATACAACAATAATAACCTCAGCCTGTTTACGAGCTGCCAGAGACTCGGAAGCGGTCTCAGCGTACTGGCACTTGCTTGATTTTTTGATTGGACGCGTCAAAGCGCGTCACCGGCGCTGGAAGCTCATCAAAGTCACCGACAAGACCTATTGATGGTTTGCTGGCAATACAAGCGGTACATGCTTCGTTTCCTCCGGACTCAGCATCTCATCACCTGTTCCGATGGCCTAAGTGTGATGTGCTGCGTGCTCCATATGTACTCGCCGGCTGTACCGGTGCCCTTGACCACCGCGGATTATCTCGCGGCCCGCTGACTGATTCCAAGAATACCTTCATAATAAAGGTTCCACCCGCCTGTTGTGGCCCGTTTGGGGCTTCATAAAGCTTGAGCGTCCCTGGCAACCACTTATAGACGATTCCATCCGCTATTCAGTCTACGGATCGCCTCCTCCAAGCGTACCTAAGATATGTAGACAACCGGCAATGAATTAATGGATGCGCGTCGTTAGGCGTCATTTGATGAATTCAGATTGCTTCGTCTACAATTCGGCATGCCACAGCTGCTTGCCATCATGCGTTGGCATTTTAGATGCGGAATTGGACTGTCTTGGTTATGAGTTCAGCCTAGTTCAGCGCTCACTATCGAAGCCGCGTGAAGCCCGCCCAGCGCACGATGCGCAGGTTGCTGGTGATCCGAGAGCTTGATGTGTATCTGACAAAAATATCTATGCTGCTGCATCATGATGTGCGTAACGCGCAGGACAGGTCAGTATAAGAGTCGCTGCTAGTCTTCCTAGTTCTGCATCTCATACTCACTTCCACATCTCCTCTACCACTCCAAAGATGTTCGCCAGTGCTTTTGTCTCTCTTGCTCTCTTCACCGTTGCTGCTCAGGCAGGCAAGCGCGGCCTCGCTTGGCCTTGGTGTATGTTTACATTTGCATTCGAAAGTCTGCTTAATTAATCTGACAACCTTTGCAGACAACTCCCCTCTGTAAATATGCCTACCCCCTCCCACACATTCCCCAACCTAACAATCATTTTAGGGACCCCGGTGTGTTCAACAACGGTGATGGAGAGGTCGTAGCCATGTTAGAGACATTATCACCACTCTTATACCCATCAACTAACTTTAACAACAGCTATGACTGGGAGACCTACGCTCCCCCCTCGACCAACGGCGCCGGCGGACTCGGCTTCATCGGAACGCAGGCCACCCTCGACTCCTCATCCAGCCCCGTCGCGGACCTTGCCGCTCGCCAAGCTGCACAGGGATGGGCTAGTATGTCTCCTTATCCGAATATGCCGCGCACAGGAACTGACATCATACGAAGCCGTATTCTCTTTGAACGAGCCCGACATTAACGGCATTTCACCCTCGCAAGCAGCCAGCTGGTACATCCAATACATCAACCCTCTGGTCAGTAGAAGGCTCAATCTCCCATTCGCATGAAAACTCATACATTATCTTCAGGCCATCAAAAAAGCCCTGCCTGCCGTCACCAACTCTGGCAGCTCTGGCCAAGGACTGGATTGGCTCCAGCAGATGATCGATTCCTGCAACACAGCGTGCTATGCCGACTACATCAACTTGGTAAGCTTTCTCGATAATGGAAGTAAAGACATTTGCTAACGATCTCCATTCAGCACTGGTATGGGTAAGCCTATTAAATCAATATCGAGCCAAAAGTATACGTTGCGAACTTTGCACCTCTAGAAACGCCTTCTCGGACTTCCAGTCCCACGTTGAGGCCGCCCACTCCCAATTCCCTGAATTCCAGATTGTTGTAACAGGCGAGTCTCTTCCCCGTCCAGAATTCTGCTAAGCTAACCAGCATAATGAAACAGAGTTTGCTCTTAATGCCCCGGCATCGCAAGCCCAGCAGTAAGTCCCTGATATTTCTTTCGGGCGATCAAGTTGACTGAGTGCAATATTAGGGTCGCTTTCTTCCAGCAAGCGTTCTCGTTCCTTGATGGCGCTAGCTACATCCAACTTTACTTCCCATTCGTCGCCACGTCGCCATCCCTCCTGGCCGCCAACGATGGGGGTGCTGTCAACGTAGTGGGTACCGGGTCCTGCCTTTTCAACAACGATGGATCGCCATCCGCTGTCGGAAACCTTATGTACTAGAGGGTTGGGGTACATACAAGGCTAGTATGTTATTGGTTTATTATTTTCGGTTTTCAGGGATGCATAGTATAGCGTCACCATACAGTTATTTATCTAAATTCCATTCACCGGATACCATGTGGAAGTTGAAAGTTGGAACCTCGAGCTCAGAACCTCCGGGACTTGATCAAAATAGGCGCCTGGCTGAAGTTTGAGCAAAATGTAAATCAGATGCAGCTAGTCTCCCGTAGCCAAACCAAAAGGAATGAAGAAAGACACTCGTTCCTTCCTTACTTATGGTCTGATCTTAAACGCCCTCCGATCGCGAGCCCTCTATTGCAGTGATCGGTTTTCAACCGGAAAGTCTAAATTATTAGGAAATGGACCCCCCTTGAAAACACAATCTGTACTCTTAATCTGGAAATGTGGGACTCAAAATTACATATGGAGAATATTAGAGATTGTATTTTGAATATGACCAAATTTGAAGAGTTAGCGTTGAAACCATGCGAGCAGCGAGACTCGCGCAAAAGTGTTGCACTGACCGGTAGTGTTGCACCGGCCCGTATAAAACTGTACGGCTCCACATGAGCCATTAATGCATTAACCCTGGACTATGGCGCAGCTACATTTCAATCAAAACTTCGGAGCGCCTGTGCCTTGCTCCGAGCCCGGGCCTATCCCGTATACAGTACAGGCTGTATTACAGCTAAGTCAGAAACGATAGGGACATTTTGCAATTTGAGACCAATGATCCCTTTGTTTGTTCATCGCCGGAACAAACAAGTGGCGCCGCCAAATGGGGTAGGCGATCACCGTTTGCTCCCAGCCTCCCTATTTTGGTTGCGCCACTTGTTTATTCCGGCGATGGACAAACAAAGGGCATCATTGGTCTCAAATTGCAAAATACATGTCCCTATTGTTTCTGACTTAGCTGTATCGTTTGAGTCTATGATGATACGCCGAGTTCTCTTCAAGTGTTATGGCATGATGTATGTGAAACAAACTTGGTGCAGCTGGCAGCCGACCCTGTCGGTCTCATCCCCCCTCTCCCCCACACTTCGCCTTCGGTGACTGCTCCTGTACAGTGCGCCAACCCGATTACCATTGGTATGAGCACCACCAGCGCCGGCGGTGCGTGGGGGTTTATTTTAATCGGTAAGGCACGCGCCGCCCCATTCATGACCGTGTCTAATCGAGCAACCCGTAGGCTCTATTTTGAGTCTCTTTCTCTTTGGCATATGTCTAGCCCAGGTGGGTCTTTGGCTCCAAAGCCTGGTGTGAGGTGTTCGACATGTAGTTGGAAGTTAATTTTGGACTATCAGGTTTTCACGTACTATCGAAATTTCAAGGAGTAAGTATCATTTGCCATTGACGACTGATCCTGGTACTAATTCATCGCTGTAGAGATCGCCTACGTGTAAAACTGTTTGTGGGGTTTTTGGTCACATTTGATACGCTGAGCTCAGTGTTGACGATAGCCTGGTATGCATATTGTCTAATGGACGAGACCATGACGTCCTCAGCTCTGATACATTGTCCATTCAGGGTATACCAGCTATTTATCAACAGCCATGGCGACATTGCGGTGTTTGAAACAGCGGGATGGCTCATCGCATCGTCGGATATGATGACAGCCCTCATTCAGGGCACTGTCCAACTCTTCTTCGCATGGCGCCTGCACATCATCGGCTCCACGCTCTATCCCGAGCTCACGCAACCACCGTCGTCTGCATATGCGTGGCGAGACTACGTCGTCGAAAAGCAGCACTGGCTCACGGGTTTCATCTGCATCTGCTCTTTTGCTACATTCTGCGGAGGTGTTGGCACTAGCACTGCGTTCTTGTTTGTCAAGGAGTACTCTCGGTTTACGCACATCGTGGAACCCATTGGTCTTGCGTGGGCGTTTTCTTCTATGGCTGCAGACATAACCATCACTGTAGCTATGACTTATCACCTGCGTCGCGCCAAGGGCACCTTTCAGAGAACAGAGCGCTTGTTAGACCGAATCATCATACGTGAGGCTTAGATTGCATTTGGTTTATCGCAGAGCCTTTCCTCATGTCTTCCAGTCACCTTGCAGAACGGTTCTTTGACGACACTGCTTGCTTTGTTTAATGTCTGTCTCTATTTTGCTGTTGTGCGTATACTGTTCTCTCGTCATCATCAACGCTGCTTACCGTGCTCAACAGAAACAGCCCAGTTGGATTTGTGAGACAGTTCCTCGCACTGGGCATATCGAAGTGGACTGATGTGATTTTAAGCCGGCACCCTTGTGATGCCCAAGCTATGCTCAAATTCAGCACTGTCGGCGCTCAATGCTCGCAGATATTTGCGGCCCCCTGCCAACTTGGTTGTGGAACTCCGTGAAAGATCGCTGATAGAGCTAAAACAACAGTGATGGCGCGCTTCGTTTAGTTGTGGGGTCACGCTGGTATGGATAGTTATAATATATCTTAAGAATTGCTTCGGTCCCAAGCACATGTAGATGATTGTGATGGCACGCAGCCAAAGAAACAACTTTGCGCTTACGAAGAGGGGTAAACCGGGGGGTGTGAGCAGCTTTAGGCCTAAGGTACGTTTTTGGCCGTGCCGGCTGTCGAGGACTGAACGTCGTCGCTAGAGCGTAGGTCCTCATTACCCCGGATGAACTGGGATTGGCATCGTGTTAAGCTTGCATCAGACTCTATCTGCATTCTTTGAAGTTCCGAGTTGTCGTCCATCGCCAAAAGAGGGGCAGACTGACGTCACTGGCAGACATTCGGCTGGCTGCCTGGAGGGTAAGTAAGACAGATGCCATGCATGCTTCAAACGTTTTTAGTGCCACCTGACCACGAGCCCATAATATATCTACAAGAGCGCTCGGCTAGCTTCGATCGCTTCTACCTGACTTCTACCATCAACTCCAACAATGCTTTCGCCATGGCACAGTGTCAGCTGTGTTCCGGCACGTGAACATGCTCCACAGGTGCTCTTCCTTGAACATACCGACGCGGCGGCACGAATGACCCGGCCGTGGAATCATATATAAGGAAGATGTACCAGCAATGAACTCTGAGAAATTTTAGACGACCCTCGACATGAAGGGAAAGAGCGAGAAAGAACAGCACCTCGAGGATGTCGCCGACAGCCATTCTGCATTCAATACGGAAGTTGAAAGCCACTATTTGTCTCTGCGAGGTAAACGGTTGACGGCGGCACTGGCATTTATCACGGGAACCGGATTTACTTTATTCGGGTACGTGCGTGTAAATATCCAGAAGGGCGGCTGATGTAACGCGCAGATGTGGATAGCTATGATCAAGGGGTGATGAGTGCACTGCTGTCCGCGCCGCAGGTGAATATCTTGTTTGTTTCACAGCAATAACACAATTCTTATGAATGGCTATTAGTTTCAGAAAGTCTTTCCGCAAGTCGTCACGCTCGGCCAACCAGCAAATCACGCCACCTTACAGAGCTTTGTCGTCGCAATTTATGTGAGAGAGAAAATCCGGCGCTGGTGCCCCGCGGTCACAATACCAACTCACAATCACACAGGAAATCGGCTGTCTAGTCGGTGCCCTTTCTAATTTATGGATCGGAGATAGGCTTGGGCGAAAACGCACAATCATCCTTGGTGGAGTTCTAATGATCATCGGGGCTATCCTCCAAACCACCTCATATAGCTATGCCCAGCTGGTGGTGGCGCGCATTGTAACTGGACTTGGAAACGGGTTGAATGTGGGTTCTCAATGCTCGTGTCGTTTCAGATGCTGAATAATTCATTACACAGACATCCACGGTCCCTACGTACCATGCTGAATGCTCGCCCGCAAAAAATCGGGGCAGTTTGATCATGATTGAAGGAAGTTTGATTACATTCGGTATAATGATATCGTGAGTGAAACTTCTTCGAAGCAAAAACGTATCTGACAGGGCGACTTGTCTTCTCGCACAGTTATTGGATCGATTTTGCGCTGTGAGCTCCCTGCACATTATCAACTCATTTTGTTAATTAAACATGGCGAAAGCTTTTGGGCATCAGACTCATCGGCGCAGTGGCGAGTTCCTATTGCCTTGCAAATAATATTTGCATTGGTCATGATAGGTGGAATCGGATATGTGCGTGTCTCCCACTTAAATTAATGCAGAGCTCCAGGTCATTCTGACTTTAGTATTATCTAGTTGCCTGAATCTCCCAGGTGGTTAGTGAAGCAAGGTCGCAATGCAGAGGCAATGGCAGTTATCTCAGCCCTGAACGATGCGCCAGTTTCAGACCCAGAGGTTTGCCCCTGAGAAGTGCGTACTTACAAGAAAGTTAACATAATTCTAGGTTTTGCGCACATATCATGGCATCCGTGAAGCTGTTGCCATAGATGACGCGCCTACACGAGGGAAAGCCCCGCTAAAAGAGCTCTTTACGCACGGCCGGGGCCAAAATTTCCGACGCGCTACTCTTGGTATTGTGGTTCAGTGCTTCCAACAAATCACCGGTATCAATCTGATCACATAGTGAGTTGACTACTATGTTGGTGAATCCTCCAAAATTTGCTAATAAATCTTGATTCAGTTATGCGACTTTGCTTTTCGAGCGCCTTGGCATTGACGACGTCAAATCCCGCATCATCGCAGCATGCAACGGAACGGAATACTTCTTGGCCTCACTGATAGCCATAGCGCTGATTGATCGCGTCGGCCGCCGCAAACTCATGCTGTTTGGCGCTACGGGCCAATGTATCACGATGGTACTATTGGCCGTCCTAGGCAGTATTGATAAATCTGCCGCCAATGTCGCAAGCGCAGTACTTCTCTTCGTATTCAACTCATTCTTCGCCGTTGGCTGGCTCGGCATGACCTGGCTATATGTAAGCTCTTCAGCTCTGTTGGATGTATTCCTCGCGCTGAATCAACAACTCGCTTAGCCAGCAGAAATTGTCGGCCTGCGCATACGCGCACCAGCTAATGCCCTTAGCACTGCCAGTAATTGGTGAGAATTGACCAATCCAACGTTATCTTGTCTGACTTTGTCATTTTGCTATCTAGGATATTTAACTTTGTGGTGGTCATGGTCACCGGCCCATCGTTCAGTGCCATCAGCTGGAGGACTTATATTGTATTTGCGGCGTTGAATGCGTTCATCATACCTGTTGTATACCTTTTCTTCCCTGGTAAGTCAAATTTCCATCGCAGTCCGAGATTTTACCAATGCTTCAACCTTTCAGAAACGGCAGGAAGGTCACTTGAGGGTGCGTGGCTGTGGTCTTTGATGCGGAGGAAATTTCTGACATGCATCTTATTGTGCAGACATGGACGTCGTATTTGCTCTCGCCTATAACGAAGGAGTTTCGCCGGTCGGAGTGTCCCTTCGCAAAGACGTTCCTCTAGCTGGATCGGAGGAAGCTGACAGAATCTTGGGCATTGATTCAAACAGATCAGAAAAAGCTGAGAGCTCCCCGGAAATGCCAGCAAGTCGCACAAGCACACAGGAAGCTTAAAAAATAGCAACCGCTAGGATGCAAATTAGTCCATATGTATAATTACCAATGTCCCCACTTATGCACATCCCCGCCATTCCCGTGCTAGTGGATGCCGATATTCGCTCAAGGCCTGCGCGTGTCCATGCCTATGATCCATGCCAGCTTCTCTTGGTACCAGGAGTGCACTTCTGCTGCCGGGGAGATTCTCTCTGGAGGAGCCTCGGCAATCTTAACTCTTGCCCTCCTTGATTGAATTCGTTCTATCTCCGCCATTTTGTGGCTCCAGGTGGGTCCTCTTGAGCCCCCCTTCGGTAACATGGGTATAGTGGGTTGTTCTAAGGGACCAGAACGGTTCAACGGCCATACTATATAAGTGAGCTTAGAGTCCAGCAGGGCGAGAGGTACCTAGAAGTCGGTTAATCTTTAGGAAGCATGGAGGGTGCGAGGGGCTGTTATTCTAGCACTCACAGGTCCGAAGAGGTTGCTATCCTCTGTGCGATAATTATCGCCTGTCGAGGCAATGTATTAAAACGCGCTGAAGGCCAATCGTAACGAGAAATAATTACCCTCCACCCAAATGTGGCCTTCTGGCACAGTGACTTCCGCGTCTGGATAAGGCGGTAATGTTTTGACTGTATCACCTTCCAGTGCAACTATGCGTTTGACGAGGAGCTGCTCTGGGTTTATAGGAGATCTTTACACTCGTTCGATGAGTATTTGCGCAAGTAGATAAATGCAGAATCAGCGCAATCACCTCAGAGCGACAATGTCTTCTCTGTTCCAATTACCAAGGGTTCCAATGCTGAATCTGTCGAAGAAAACAAGATCCCGCCAGAGAGACGAGTCTGGGTTCAATGTGGGCTAAAAGAGTAAATACAATCAACACTTATAAAGCCATCTATTCATGAAGCTAACCTGCATACTCCTACCATTGACTG
>KV417652.1:138419-183199 GCA_001630335.1 Athelia psychrophila
CGTAACTTCTCTCAAGGAGATGTAGGAGGCGCCTTGAAGGAGCTAGGATGCACTTCTACTCAGGTTCGAAAACTGTAGTGAAGCTTGCCCTTTGCAGGTCGCCAGGAGATCCTTGTGGCATTATCGCAGCCACAGATCTGAGATGTTTGCGCGTCCACAGGTTGCGATGGAGAGCTATTCGGACTGACTCACTTATACGCTGTCCTAGACATCTCATTTGACATTAATATTACACTAGATCTAATGTCAAGAATCATCCCTTTCTGCCTGAAAGTATAACTTGAACATTGAGCAGACATTGAGCCTGACATCGCGGGCACGTGTTCTCAACCCTTCGCTCCTTCCCCCATGTCGTCCCACCTGTATGAAGTCGCGCTCTTCGGCGAATTCTTCTCGCGCGATCTAAAAGCGATCCTGAACCGCATCACGCTGCACAGTGAATCGTCCACCATCATGCACTCGCGCGAAATCGTGTTTGAGCCGCTGGATGCGCAAATCCAACGAGACGCCGGAAACGAGCCGGCCATACTGAGGGCAAAGAAGGAGCTGGAGGAGCCTGCGGCCGGATGGTACATCTTATCACGCTGAATTAGCATGCAAGGAGGAGACGGCTGAACTGGTTACAGGATCTTGTACTCGTACCTCAAGCCTGAGTCTGCGAGGATGCATCCAGAGGCTACTGTGCGACCATGGGCGACCTGCCAAGTCATCGGCGACGCGCTCAGTTTCTCCTCTGCGTTGGGATATGTGTACGCACAAATTCCTGTTTTCTGTGCACTCGCTAATAGGCACACAGTCGCAGATCCCAGATCTACAAGAAGGGCTACGCCTTTCGGCGCGGAGCACTGGTCATACAGATGTTCCAACAGGAACAGGTAACTATTAAAACACGCAAGCAACTATTTTGTATTAACACCCGTTTAGGTGGATCCTAAAACCCAGCAGCCAACACCTGCCCATGCCGACACCCTGTGGGAGGTCGAAGTGAAGACTGCCTCCCCGATCCGCAACACACAAGAGACGCCGCTCAATCGCTCAGTGGAAGCGGTTTTGGAGGTACAGATCCTGATGAAAGGCCTGCTAGATCTCAGGCGGCAGGATCTATAGCCCATCGACAGATCACGCCCGCGAAGGATCAAACGGGCCCCTCCTCGTTTTCTGAATCGCCCCAGTCCACCTGGTCCTCCCCGCCACCGGCTCTCTGCGCATCCAGAGCATTTGCTTGTTGCACTAGCTGCAAAAGCTGTTCCGCGGTCAGCTCTGCATCTGGGGTGTCGTCGTCATCGTCCGTCCCGTCCGCCCCAGCAACATCTACTTCCGGCTCGTCTTCGCCGCTCGCGTACGCGCCGAGCGCGGCCATGACATTCTCCTCCTCCATCTTGTCCTCATCGCCGTCACTTCCATAATCCCCCAGCAGCCCCTGAATGGCCTTCTTCCCCGCACGCACGTCCAGCTTCTGCCGCTTCGCCTTCCTGTCCCCATCAGCACTGCCGTCTGCATATCGCTTGACTCCGCCCGCCGCATCCACGATCGTGCCCCCAAACTTGGCGTCGCCCTCCTCCCACACGTCAATTGTTGGGAACTCAACAAAGGTCATGTTTCGCAGGAGGACAGAAAGCTTCTGGCTGGGATCCATCTTGTAGAAAGTGGACTGCGGGCGGAGGCCTGTGCGGGGGTCTGTGTGCACCGAGATCAGGCATAGAGGCGGCGTAAATGATGTCGGCTCATCGGCGTCGGGGAGCACAAGCAAGGGCACCCAAGCGGGGAGCGAGTCGTTTTGCGGTTTGCTGGCGCGGATTTTCGACTGGAGCAAGGCGAGGAGGGGCGTATCGTAGTGGTTTTTGTGGGTGAGGAAAGAGTATGTCGGCCGGCGGGGCTGCGAAGACGGAGCGGACGGATCTGCGGGCGCATGGAATCTGAATTCGATGGTAAATAGCGCGGCTTGTTTTCTGCAGGATTGGGTCAATATCAGTATTTCTAGATCGCGGTGTGTGCATGCGCACTTGTAATCCCATAGCGATTTATTGAGCTTTTTGCGCTCCATGCCGATGGGTAGGAGCTCCATGTCGATGTCTCGCAGACTAAGCTGCTGCCTCAAAACGTCCTGCTTCGTCTTTGGGGCACCCCCTCCTCCTCCGCCTCTTCCGCCTCTTCCGTTTCCCCGCCCCCTTCCCCGCCCCCTTCCTCGTTCCGCGCCTCTCACTGCGAATCCACCCCGCCCAATCTCCCCGCCCCACTCACCCACCTTTCGTCCAACGTCCTCCAGGAAAACAAAGTCGTCCATCATCGTGCCCCACCCATACGCATTCATGGGAACGAATTTGGCGCGGTCGCGCACGCCGGAGCACGCCACGCGCGTCTTGTGCTCAGTAGAGCAGATAAGTGAGCAGGTACGCATGGCACAGCGTGGGCAGGTGTAGATGGAAGCATGCCTGCATATTGCGCAGGGCGGCGGGGGCTTAGCTTCATGTTTGGCTTCTGTTAGGTTATTGGATAGAGTCGTGCTGGAAGATGGATGGATATCTGCCATGGGCTGTGGTTTGGAGCAACTCAGACGATCGACGCAAATCATCGGGCTCTGTAACGCGATAGCCGCTGCGACAGCTTGAAGTTGCAGTTCTTTCTCTTACATCCATCTCTTACATCCGTCTCTCGAGCCAGTCCGAACGTCCTCTGGATTCTAACACCTTTGCAACTTTCTGAACATACAACAATAATAACCTCAGCCTGTTTACGAGCTGCCAGAGACTCGGAAGCGGTCTCAGCGTACTGGCACTTGCTTGATTTTTTGATTGGACGCGTCAAAGCGCGTCACCGGCGCTGGAAGCTCATCAAAGTCACCGACAAGACCTATTGATGGTTTGCTGGCAATACAAGCGGTACATGCTTCGTTTCCTCCGGACTCAGCATCTCATCACCTGTTCCGATGGCCTAAGTGTGATGTGCTGCGTGCTCCATATGTACTCGCCGGCTGTACCGGTGCCCTTGACCACCGCGGATTATCTCGCGGCCCGCTGACTGATTCCAAGAATACCTTCATAATAAAGGTTCCACCCGCCTGTTGTGGCCCGTTTGGGGCTTCATAAAGCTTGAGCGTCCCTGGCAACCACTTATAGACGATTCCATCCGCTATTCAGTCTACGGATCGCCTCCTCCAAGCGTACCTAAGATATGTAGACAACCGGCAATGAATTAATGGATGCGCGTCGTTAGGCGTCATTTGATGAATTCAGATTGCTTCGTCTACAATTCGGCATGCCACAGCTGCTTGCCATCATGCGTTGGCATTTTAGATGCGGAATTGGACTGTCTTGGTTATGAGTTCAGCCTAGTTCAGCGCTCACTATCGAAGCCGCGTGAAGCCCGCCCAGCGCACGATGCGCAGGTTGCTGGTGATCCGAGAGCTTGATGTGTGTCTGACAAAAATATCTATGCTGCTGCATCATGATGTGCGTATCGCGCAGGACAGGTCAGTATAAGAGTCGCTGCTAGTCTTCCCAGTTCTGCATCTCATACTCACTTCCACATCTCCTCTATCACTCCAAAGATGTTCGCCAGTGCTTTTGTCTCTCTTGCTCTCTTCACCGTTGCTGCTCAGGCAGGCAAGCGCGGCCTCGCTTGGCCTTGGTGTATGTTTACATTTGCTTTCGAAAGTCTGCTTAATTAATCTGACAACATTTGCAGACAACTCCCCTCTGTAAATATGCCTACCCCCTCCCACACATTCCCCAACCTAACAATCATTTTAGGGACCCCGGTGTGTTCAACAACGGTGATGGAGAGGTCGTAGCTATGTTAGAGACATTATCACCACTCTTATACCCATCAACTAACTTTAACAACAGCTATGACTGGGAGACCTACGCTCCCCCCTCGACCAACGGCGCCGGCGGACTCGGCTTCATCGGAACGCAGGCCACCCTCGACTCCTCATCCAGCCCCGTCGCGGACCTTGCCGCTCGCCAAGCTGCACAGGGATGGGCTAGTATGTCTCCTTATCCGAATATGCCGCGCACAGGAACTGACATCATACGAAGCCGTATTCTCTTTGAACGAGCCCGACATTAACGGCATTTCACCCTCGCAAGCAGCCAGCTGGTACATCCAATACATCAACCCTCTGGTCAGTAGAAGGCTCAATCTCCCATTCGCATGAAAACTCATACATTATCTACAGGCCATCAAAAAAGCCCTGCCTGCCGTCACCAACTCTGGCAGCTCTGGCCAAGGACTGGATTGGCTCCAGCAGATGATCGATTCCTGCAACACAGCGTGCTATGCCGACTACATCAACTTGGTAAGCTTTCTCGATAATGGAAGTAAAGACATTTGCTAACGATCTCCATTCAGCACTGGTATGGGTAAGCCTATTAAATCAATATCGAGCCAAAAGTATGCGTTGCGAACTTTGCACCTCTAGAAACGCCTTCTCGGACTTCCAGTCCCACGTTGAGGCCGCCCACTCCCAATTCCCTGAATTCCAGATTGTTGTAACAGGCGAGTCTCTTCCCCGTCCAGAATTCTGCTAAGCTAACCAGCATAATGAAACAGAGTTTGCTCTTAATGCCCCGGCATCGCAAGCCCAGCAGTAAGTCCCTGATATTTCTTTCGGGCGATCAAGTTGACTGAGTGCAATATTAGGGTCGCTTTCTTCCAGCAAGCGTTCTCGTTCCTTGATGGCGCTAGCTACATCCAACTTTACTTCCCATTCGTCGCCACGTCGCCATCCCTCCTGGCCGCCAACGATGGGGGTGCTGTCAACGTAGTGGGTACCGGGTCCTGCCTTTTCAACAACGATGGATCGCCATCCGCTGTCGGAAACCTTATGTACTAGAGGGTTGGGGTACATACAAGGCTAGTATGTTATTGGTTTATTATTTTCGGTTTTCAGGGATGCATAGTATAGCGTCACCATACAGTTATTTATCTAAATTCCATTCACCGGATACCATGTGGAAGTTGAAAGTTGGAACCTCGAGCTCAGAACCTCCGGGACTTGATCAAAATAGGCGCCTGGCTGAAGTTTGAGCAAAATGTAAATCAGATGCAGCTAGTCTCCCGTAGCCAAACCAAAAGGAATGAAGAAAGACACTCGTTCCTTCCTTACTTATGGTCTGATCTTAAACGCCCTCCGATCGCGAGCCCTCTATTGCAGTGATCGGTTTTCAACCGGAAAGTCTAAATTATTAGGAAATGGACCCCCCTTGAAAACACAATCTGTACTCTTAATCTGGAAATGTGGGACTCAAAATTACATATGGAGAATATTAGAGATTGTATTTTGAATATGACCAAATTTGAAGAGTTAGCGTTGAAACCATGCGAGCAGCGAGACTCGCGCAAAAGTGTTGCACTGACCGGTAGTGTTGCACCGGCCCGTATAAAACTGTACGGCTCCACATGAGCCATTAACGTTAACCCTAGACTAAGTATGGCGCAGCTACATTTCAATCAAAACTTCGGAGCGCCTGTGCCTTGCTCCGAGCCCGGGCCTATCCCGTATACAGTACAGGCTGTATTACAGCTAAGTCAGAAACGATAGGGACATTTTGCAATTTGAGACCAATGATCCCTTTGTTTGTTCATCGCCGGAACAAACAAGTGGCGCCGCCAAATGGGGTAGGCGATCACCGTTTGCTCCCAGCCTCCCTATTTTGGTTGCGCCACTTGTTTATTCCGGCGATGGACAAACAAAGGGCATCATTGGTCTCAAATTGCAAAATACATGTCCCTATTGTTTCTGACTTAGCTGTATCGTTTGAGTCTATGATGATACGCCGAGTTCTCTTCAAGTGTTATGGCATGATGTATGTGAAACAAACTTGGTGCAGCTGGCAGCCGACCCTGTCGGTCTCATCCCCCCTCTCCCCCACACTTCGCCTTCGGTGACTGCTCCTGTACAGTGCGCCAACCCGATTACCATTGGTATGAGCACCACCAGCGCCGGCGGTGCGTGGGGGTTTATTTTAATCGGTAAGGCACGCGCCGCCCCATTCATGACCGTGTCTAATCGAGCAACCCGTAGGCTCTATTTTGAGTCTCTTTCTCTTTGGCATATGTCTAGCCCAGGTGGGTCTTTGGCTCCAAAGCCTGGTGTGAGGTGTTCGACATGTAGTTGGAAGTTAATTTTGGACTATCAGGTTTTCACGTACTATCGAAATTTCAAGGAGTAAGTATCATTTGCCATTGACGACTGATCCTGGTACTAATTCATCGCTGTAGAGATCGCCTACGTGTAAAACTGTTTGTGGGGTTTTTGGTCACATTTGATACGCTGAGCTCAGTGTTGACGGCAGGCTGGTATGCATATTATCTAGTGGACGAGACCATGACATCCTCAGCTCTAATACATCTTCCATTCAGGATATACCAGCTATTTATCCACAGCCATGGCGACGTTGTGGTGTTTGAAACAGCGGGATGGCTCGTCGCATCGTCTGATATGATGACGGCACTGGTTCAGGGCGCTGTCCAACTCTTCTTTGCATGGCGCCTGCACATCATCGGCTCCACGCTCTATCCCGAACTCACGCAGCCGCCGTCGTTTGCATATGCGTGGCGAAACTACATCGTCGAGAAGCAGCACTGGCTCACAGGTTTCATCTGCATCTGCTCTTTTGCTACATTCTGCGGAGGTGTTGGCACTAGCACTGCGTTCTTGTTTGTCAAGGAGTACTCTCGGTTTACGCACATCGTGGAACCCATTGGTCTTGCGTGGGCGTTTTCTTCTATGGCTGCAGACATAACCATCACTGTAGCTATGACTTATCACCTGCGTCGCGCCAAGGGCACCTTTCAGAGAACAGAGCGCTTGTTAGACCGAATCATCATACGTGAGGCTTAGATTGCATTTGGTTTATCGCAGAGCCTTTCCTCATGTCTTCCAGTCACCTTGCAGAACGGTTCTTTGACGACACTGCTTGCTTTGTTTAATGTCTGTCTCTATTTTGCTGTTGTGCGTATACTGTTCTCTCGTCATCATCAACGCTGCTTACCGTGCTCAACAGAAACAGCCCAGTTGGATTTGTGAGACAGTTCCTCGCACTGGGATATCGAAGTGGACTAATGTGAATTTAAGCCGGCACCCTTGTGATGCCCAAGCTATGCTCAAATTCAGCACTGTCGGCGCTCAATGCTCGCAGATATTTGCGGCCCCCTGCCAACTTGGTTGTGGAACTCCGTGAAAGATCGCTGATAGAGCTAAGATGACAGTGACGTCGCGCGCTTCGTTCGGTTGTGGGGTCAGGTAGGGAGCTGTCGTAGTTATAATATATCTTAATTGTTTGGGTCCCAAGCGCGTGTTGATGATTATGATGGCGTGCAGCCAAACAAACAACTTTGCGCTTACGAAGAGAGGTAAACCGGGGGGTGGGAGCAGCTTTGGGCCTAAGGTACGTCTTTGGCCTTGCCGGCTGTCGAGGACTGAACGTCGTCTGAATCGCTAGAGCGTAGGCCCTCATTACCCCGGATGAACTGGGATTGACATTGTGTTAAGCTTGCATCAGATGATCTGCATTCTTCGAAGTTCCGAGTTATCCTCCATCGCCAAAAGAGGGGCAGACATTCAGTTGGCTGCCTGGAGGGCCCGGGTAAGTAAGACAGATGCCATGCATGCTTCAAACGTTTTTAGTGCCACCTGACCACGAGCCCATAATATACCTACAAGAGCGCTCGGCTAGCCTCGATCGCTTCTACCCCGCTTCTACCATCAACTCCAACAATGCTTTCGCCATGGCACAATGTCAGCTGTGTGCCGGCACGTGAACATGCTCCACAGGTGCTCTTCCTTGAACATACCGACGCGGCGGCACGCCCCAATGACCGGGCCGTGGAAATATATATAAGCCAGATGTACCAGCAATGAACTCTGAGAAATTTCAGCCGACCTTCAACATGAAGGGAAAGAGCGAGAAAGAACAACACCTCGAGGATGTCGCCGACAGCCATTCTGCATTCAATACGGAAGTTGAAAGCCACTATTTGTCTCTGCGGGGTAAACGATTGACGGCGGCACTGGCATTTATCACGGGAACCGGTTTTACATTATTCGGGTACGTGCTTGTAAATATCCAGAAGTGCGGCAGATGTAACGCGCAGATGTGGATAGCTATGATCAAGGGGTGATGAGTGCATTGCTGTCTGCGCCGCAGGTGAATATCTTGTTTGTTTCACAGCAATAACACATTTCTTATGAATGGCTATTAGTTTCAAAAAGTCTTTCCGCAAGTCGTTACGCTCGGCCAACCAGCAAATCACGCCACCTTACAGAGCTTTGTCGTCGCAATTTATGTGAGAGAGAAAATCCAGCGCTGGTACCTCGCGGTCACAATACTAACTAACAAACACGCAGGAAATCGGCTGTCTCGTTGGCGCCCTTTCTAATTTATGGATCGGTGATAGGCTTGGGCGAAAACGCACAATCGTCCTTGGTGGAATTCTAATGATCATCGGGGCTATCCTCCAAACCACCTCATATAGCTATGCCCAGCTGGTGGTGGCGCGCATTGTAACTGGACTTGGAAACGGGTTGAATGTGGGTTGTCAATGCTTCTGTCGTTTCAAATGCTGAATAATTCACTACACAGACATCCACGGTCCCTACGTACCATGCTGAATGCTCGCCCGCAAAAAATCGGGGCAGTTTGATCATGATTGAAGGAAGTTTGATTACATTCGGTATAATGATATCGTGAGTGAAACTTCTTCGAAGCAAAAACGTATCTGACAGGGCGACTTGTCTTCTCGCACAGTTATTGGATCGATTTTGCGCTGTGAGCTCCCTGCACATTATCAACTCACTCTGTTAATTAAACATGGTGAAAGATTTTGGGCATCAGACTCATCGGCGCAGTGGCGAGTTCCTATTGCCTTGCAAATAATATTTGCATTGGTCATGATAGGTGGAATCGGATATGTGCGTGTCTCCCACTTAAATTAATGCAGAGCTCCAGGTCATTCTGACTTTAGTATTATCTAGTTGCCTGAATCTCCCAGGTGGTTAGTGAAGCAAGGTCGCAATGCAGAGGCAATGGCAGTTATCTCAGCCCTGAACGATGCACCAGTTTCAGATCCAGAGGTTTGCCCCTGAGAAGTGCGTACTTACAAGAAAGTTAACATAATTCTAGGTTTTGCGCACATATCATGGCATCCGTG
Source organism: Athelia psychrophila (assembly GCA_001630335.1). NCBI lineage: Eukaryota > Fungi > Basidiomycota > Agaricomycetes > Atheliales > Atheliaceae > Athelia > Athelia psychrophila. Next base: position 147,573 of record KV417652.1, read on the forward strand.
AAGCTGTTGCCATAGATGACGCGCCTACACGAGGGAAAGCCCCGCTAAAAGAGCTCTTTACGCACGGCCGGGGCCAAAATTTCCGACGCGCTACTCTTGGTATTGTGGTTCAGTGCTTCCAACAAATCACCGGTATCAATCTGATCACATAGTGAGCTGGCCGCTATGTTGATAAGATCTCTAAAATTTGCTAATGTATTTCAAATCAGTTATGCGACTTTGCTTTTCGAGCGCCTTGGCATTGACGACGTCAAATCCCGCATCATCGCAGCATGCAACGGAACGGAATACTTCTTGGCCTCACTGATAGCCATAGCGCTGATTGATCGCGTCGGCCGCCGCAAACTCATGCTGTTTGGCGCTACGGGCCAATGTATCACGATGGTACTATTGGCCGTCCTAGGCAGTATTGATAAATCTGCCGCCAATGTCGCAAGCGCAGTACTTCTCTTCGTATTCAACTCATTCTTCGCCGTTGGCTGGCTCGGCATGACCTGGCTATATGTAAGCTCTTCAGCTCTGTTGGATGTATTCCTCGCTGAATCAACAACTCGCTTAGCCAGCAGAAATTGTCGGCCTGCGCATACGTGCACCAGCTAATGCCCTTAGCACTGCCAGTAATTGGTGAGAATTGACCAATCCAACGTTATCTTGTCTGACTTTGTCATTTTGCTATCTAGGATATTTAACTTTGTGGTGGTCATGGTCACCGGCCCATCGTTCAGTGCCATCAGCTGGAGGACTTATATTGTATTTGCGGCGTTGAATGCGTTCATCATACCCGTTGTATACTTGTTCTTCCCCGGTAAGTCAAATTTCCATCGCAGTCCGAGATTTTACCAATGCTTCAACCTTTCAGAAACGGCAGGAAGGTCACTTGAGGGTGCGTGGCTGTGGTCTTTGATGCGGAGGAAATTTCTGACATGCATCTTATTGTGCAGACATGGACGTCGTATTTGCTCTCGCCTATAACGAAGGAGTTTCGCCGGTCGGGGTGTCCCTTCGCAAAGACGTTCCTCTAGCTGGATCGGAGGAAGCTGATAGAATCTTGGGCATTGATTCAAACAGATCAGAAAAAGCTGAGAGCTCCCCGGAAATGCCAGCAAGTCGCACAAGCACACAGGAAGCTTAAAAAATAGCAACCGCTAGGATGCAAATTAGTCCATATGTATAATTACCAATTTCCCCACTTATGCCCATCCCCGCCATTCCCGTGCTAGTGGATGCCGATATTCGCTCAAGGCCTGCGCGTGTCCATGCCTATGATCCATGCCAGCTTCTCTTGGTACCAGGAGTGCACTTCTGCTGCCGGGGAAATTCTCTCTGGAGGCGCCTCAGCAATCTTAACTCTTGCCCTCCTTGATTGAATTCGTTCTATCTCCGCCATTTTGTGGCTCCAGGTGGGTCCTCTTGAGCCCCCCTTCGGTAACATGGGTATAGTGGGTTGTTCTAAGGGACCAGAACGGTTCAACGGCCATACTATATAAGTGAGCTTAGAGTCCAGCAGGGCGAGAGGTACCTAGAAGTCGGTTAATCTTTAGGAAGCATGGAGGGTGCGAGGGGCTGTTATTCTAGCACTCACAGGTCCGAAGAGGTTGCTATCCTCTGTGCGATAATTATCGCCTGTCGAGGCAATGTATTAAAACGCGCTGAAGGCCAATCGTAACGAGAAATAATTACCCTCCACCCAAATGTGGCCTTCTGGCACAGTGACTTCCGCGTCTGGATAAGGCGGTAATGTTTTGACTGTATCACCTTCCAGTGCAACTATGCGTTTGACGAGGAGCTGCTCTGGGTTTATAGGAGATCTTTACACTCGTTCGATGAGTATTTGCGCAAGTAGATAAATGCAGAATCAGCGCAATCACCTCAGAGCGACAATGTCTTCTCTGTTCCAATTACCAAGGGTTCCAATGCTGAATCTGTCGAAGAAAACAAGATCCCGCCAAAGAGACGAGTCTGGGTTCAATGTGGGCTAAAAGAGTAAATACAATCAACACTTATAAAGCCATCTATTCATGAAGCTAACCTGCATACTCCTACCATTGACTGTTTTCAGGGTTCCGCAATACTGAACCACGAAGATAGGGATCGGTAGCTTTGTGGTAGCCTGAGTGATTGCGAATACAATATTGAGAGAAATCCACATACCCAATACAATGGCCTCAGAATGCCGGCCAGTGCAGGATGGCGCCCGAACCACTGTCTGAATGGCATGACGGGAACGAGAAGTTTGGAATAGACGCTGGCGGCGGCTGAAGTAACAAGACCACGTGATTCAGATCTCGACGCGTTTGTGCCGCCCGATTTAGGTTCTCGTCTCCTCTCAACTTCCTCCCGCCAGCATCCCCAGTCTGCCCGCCATCCGAACGCCGCCCCTATTCCACAGGGAACCACACTCTTTATATCGCCAACATGGTCTGCCTATCCCTCGTCACCTTGGTTGCCCTTGCCGTATCGCCGTTTATCGTGTCCTCCACATCCGCGCAGGTCGTAGCCCCAGGAACGGTACATGCCGGCTCCAAGTCAAGATACAGCAGAGCACATTCGCTGGGCGAAACTTATCAGTTCCATGAGCGTGATGGCTGGCAGAGCGTGAATATCACCGACATGGATTACAAGTACAACAAGCCGGCGGGTACAGTGTTGGAGAAGCGGGGTGCCAAGAAGGGCAAAAGCAAGAAGCACTCTACCAAGCCGCCCCACGGATCTTCGGGGGATACTGGGCTTGGCGGGGCGATCTCGCATATACTCGGTGACGTCTGGAATGGGCTCAAGGCAATTGGGGAGCCTGAACCTGTTATCATCACCTGGTACGTTCGCCACGAAGAACTACCCGCTGTCTCATCCTCATGCAGATAAATAGGTACACGGGACATGACTTGCTAAACCCGAGCTGCTGGAGCAATGGAAACTGGCACCCAACTGTAAATACATTTCCCTTGGCACAGCACGATATTGGGCACTGATAACATCCTGCCAGGACGCCTCATTTGCTGCTGCACTCACCCTCGATGGGTGGGCCACTCGCCCCAAATGCTTTAAGTTTCTCGAACGTGAGCTATACGATTTCTTATTTTTTCTTCTGCGTCTGACACCTTCACTAGTCTGCAACTCGCCAAAGAAATGCGTCTTTGTTCGCGTCGTCGACACTTGCGCCGGGTGCGCTGCTGGGTCGAAGCACGTCGACCTGACCCGCGCTGCTTTCGGAGAGCTCGCGAGCTTCGATGAAGGCACGCTGAATGTACAACTACGGGCTGCCTCAGAGCCCACTGGGTGGTATGTGCCATGACTGGGCTTGCAGGCAAAAACATACGCTGACGTTGTGACTGCTCAGGTACGAGGATCTCTGGGGCCCCAAGACCAACTAGACGACCAATATTACTATTTTATCTCCACGAGCCTTTTCTGTATTTCTAGAAAACCAAGATGTATCTCGATTTGTAGACTATTCTGTACGGATGCCTTTCAACCTGCACGACTGGTTCGATGCTTCAATTGATTATCATTGTATTACTTTTCATTTCATCATGCGCGCAACGTGATCCTCTTGCGTTTCTTCCCTTCCGCAATTTTAGCGCGTACGGCCACCTCATCCATGCCCTCTTCTTCATAGAATTGTGCGATTCTGTCCGCTTCGTTTTTCCGGCGGATGTGATTGAGAGCTGCGAGGTTGTAGCCAATGGTGTCTTTTTGTCGACGGAGAGCGTCGCGGAGATGCTTGCGAAGCGGTATCAGCGCAGTTCGCATGATGCGATTAGCGACGATCTGGTGGTGGTGGGTTTTCAATAAGAAGAATATGATACGAGAGACAAGAGTGATATTCCACTCCTGTGGGTGAGGTATGAGTAATTGGAAGTAACCGCTTGAATATGAAGACAAACCTTCTCGGCCCAAAGATTCAGGTATATCATCAGCGAAATAACTTTGCCAAACGGCAGCACTAATAACGCATCTTGCAGCGCCGTACTGTGCACCTTTTCTACGACCCTTAGCACCCACGCCTCAGGTTCGAGATCATATGCTGACAATATGGCGTTCCGAGGCGGCGGCGGGAGCTTAGCAGCTTCCTCCTCAGACAGGCGCGCTTTCTCGTCTTCGTAGACCTTGAACAGATTCCGTTCGCTATCGGCAAGGTCCAGCGCCTCCATTATCTGCTCGCCGGCCATCAGGGTCTCCGTGGTCTGCTTCGTCACGCCGGTGGCTTCGGCAGCTTGCGCGTCTGATTCGCCGCCGATGGCTACATCTGGCGCGTTGAGCGCGTCGGCTATACCACTTTCGTAGAGGTTTTCGAGCTCGCGTTCGCGCTCTTCTTCGAGGAATAACTGTTCACGGGCGTGAGCTTAATTAGTATGTGTGAATGGATCCCCTTACAGGTTCATCGAGTTTCTCCCAAACCCGTATCGACTTGTCGTGGGAACCCGTGACAACGAATACTCCATGATGGCTAACCGCCAGCGCCCACACTTCGCTGTGATGACCTTCAAGCTTCTGGATGTTCTCAAACTAGGAAGTATCGGGTATGTCAGCAGCAGCACATTGTATTGATGATTCACAAACCTTGTCGCCGTCCCAGTACTTGAGCATCTTGTCTTTGCCCACGGTCCAGAAATAATGGGACTCGTGCTCAAATGCGACCTGCATCACACTCTCGTCATGTGCGAAGATGGATTTGTGACAGTCTCCAAAGTCGAGGCCCCATATCTTAACGTTCTTATCCGCGGAGCAAGTGACAATAAGCTTCGAGTCCGAAGATATATCCATCGACAAAACAGGGAGCTATCATGGCAATTATCAATAAGGTTGGAATCGTGAGAAGTACGGGGATACGTACTTTGTGACCATACAGAGACAAGAAAAATTTGAGAGTGTCCTGGTAGAACACTTTGACGGTGGAATCGAGCAAAGCAACTGCCAGCAGCTTGCCATTCGGACTGTACCGCACAGACAGCACGTCGTCTGTCATCTTGAGCGTGCGGATATGCACCAATGTCAAGAACTTTCCCGTCTGGGCCTGCCAGAAGAGTCAGCGGTCCATTCGCTCCTGCAGTGGTCAGGCGGTCAAACTCACGCTTTCCCCGCCATCTTTCTGCTCAAACTCCCAGAACTTCACGTCTTTATCCGCGCTCCCGCTCACCAACGCCTGCTCGTCGGGCCTTATATGCAGTGACCACACGCTCGCGGTGTGTGCTTTTATCGTGTCGATTAAAGACGACGAGGCGAGGTCATAAATTAATATTTCGCCAGATTTTGTGCCCACGGCAATCTGGAAAAGACAAGTGTAAGGGACTTCAAACATGTTCAAAGCTGAAAAGAGCATACGTGTCTGTCACCCGGCAAGAAAGTGCTACAAATAGCGTATCCGCAATCCATAGTTCGTATGCACGCCGTGGTCTTCATATTCCATATCTTCAGCGAGCCATTTGAGGCGGACGCGAGTAGAAGGTCGTCTGAGCTCAGGCACAGCGTGCGCACGTCTGTTCGGTGGCCGGGGAGGTCGACGGTGTATAAGCGTGTCGCTTCTGGGGCGTCTTTAGATTTTGCGGGCTGCGGGATGCTGTGGACTTCCAGTGCGTTGGAAGCGAGAGCTGTGAAAAGCTAAAGAATGATACATGTTGAGTAATACATAATAATAAGGGCGGCGGAGGGAATACAATTACCTGAATACCACTGTGTGCACCATTGTCAGGGCCAAATTCGAAAGACCTAATTTTTCCGCTCGCACGGACTACCAAGTAAGGCGTGAACATGTCCGCCAGCTTGATTTCCTCCTCTCCGTCTGCCCCTTCATCCATCATCTCCTCGTCATCATCAGCTTGCTTCCCTTTTTTCTTCTCCTTAGTCCGTTTCTGGCGGCGCGCCTGCTTCTTCCTGACCTCCTCTTCCGTGCGAATGCGAAAGACCTCGACTGATCGGTCGTGCGACTGGACGGCCAGGTACGGCTGGGTCTTGTGGAATGTGATCTGGGACACTCGGTGGCGGGAGGAAAGAGGAAGGCTTGTCACGGGGTGAATCATTTTGGCAAGCTGCGAATCATACATGGTTAATAGTCCACAAAAAACCAGAGGATGATCAGACTTACTTCACCAGTATCCGTCTCCTTCAGACCCTCAGCCAAAGCCTCGTGGTCAATTCTCCAAGCCTTCATCTCTCCTTCTCCACTTCCAGTAAACAACAGATGCTGTTCTGGGTCCACATCCATTGTCCAGATCTCGGACCGGTGTGCGACAATAGTTTGTACACAGTGTTGCGTTGTCAGGTCCCAGATTTTGAGGAGCGTGTCTTTTGCGGCCGTGAGCAAGATCATTTCTGCTGGTGCCGTGGACGTGGACGGTTGCTTATCAGAGGAGGATATGAACCGAATGGTGGTTATCTGGTCACGATGACCTCGCAAGCTTCAACCCAATCAGACAATTAGTCCATTCTGCAAATAATTTCAGCTCACCGATACAGCCCAGCCTCTGCAACTACGTCCCACACAATCAAGTCTGTGTCCTGGGATCCAGAAGCAAGCCTTGTACCACGCTCGTCAAAAGCGAGTGCCGTGATGGACTTCTTGTGACCATTGAAGGTGGTAATCACAGACTGTGCAGAGGCGCTCCAAAGACGGATCGAGCCGTCCGCGTAGCCCACTGCGAAAAGATCTTGTTGCGGGGATCGCAGAATGCAGGTCACTTCAGCTCTGTGCCCTGTTTCGTGCCACATTCCGAGCTTGAATGACATTAGAGAAGCTGGCGAAGCATTTGATAACATGCTCACCATTTGCCCTTTTTTCACATCCCATACGAGGACATCCTCCAGTGCTGGGACGTATGCCAATTTTCCATCGTAGGCTGAGTTGGAGGAACCACTGCACACCAAACCAAATGCCTAGAAATCTTGTCAACTTGAATGTCTTCTTATACAAATGAGTGCGCATACCTGAGTCGGCCCGTGCTTGAAGTAGCTCTGGACCATTGGTGTACCGTTGAGCAGTGATCGAGGCCGGCGACAAAAATTTGGTCGACATAAACAGCCACCGCAATGCTTGGGCGCCAATCGCTCACCAGAATTGATTCCAAATTGATTCCCTCCTGTGACCATCTCAACCCAATCTCACCCTCACAAAAAGAGACATGATGCTGGCGGGTCCTGAAGCAGCAGTAAGATTCGTCAAATTTGTCAATGCAAGTCCTACACCTTTCCACGCCGTCGCCAACGCTGCACAGCGTCTAGAGAAAGCTGGATTCCTCAAGGTCACTACTACTACTTTCCCCACTGATGAACTGCGAAAAACAAACTGAAGTATACCTTATAGGTCACCGAGAAAGATGACTGGGAAAAGAACATCCAGCCCGGTGGTAAATACTACTTTACCAGGAGCCAGAGCTCGCTGCTCGGATTCACGATACCACAAAACTGGAAGCAGGGTGCTGGCTTGTCGATCGTCGCAACCCACGTCGATAGTCCCAACCTCCGAGTGAGTGGCTTGGAAGCGGATGACTGAAATACTCAGTGTGACCTTACTCTTGCAGGTCAGACCTGTATCAAAGAAGACGAACTCTGGCTATCTCCAAGTCGGGGTTGAGACGTACGGCGGCGGCCTTTGGCACACCTGGTTCGACCGCGATCTTTCCTTAGCTGGCCGGGTCGTTGTATCGGACGGCAGTGGATCATTCCACTCGAAGCTCGTGAAGATCGACAGGCCCATCCTGCGCGTTCCCAGTCTCGCAATTCACCGTAAGCTCTGCCTTTTATTTTCTCGTCGTTCAATGAATACGCACGACGCGAACACACAGTGGACCGCGGCGTCAACCTTGAATTCAAATTCAACAAGGAGACCGAGTTCATCCCGATCCTTGGCTTGGTCTCCGCGCAGCTCAACGAGAAGTCTGCAGCTAAACCCGACGACGCGCAGGTCACAGCGGAAGGCGTGCAGGAGAACCACCACCCCGCACTGCTAGCACTTCTGGCAGAGGAACTCTCTGTGAAGGCAGAAGAGATCCACGACTTTGAACTGTAAGCTACATCGAATGCACCTACTCAAAACGGCATTGAATGTCGTTGCAGGGCACTATACGATACTAATGCATCCACACTCGGAGGCCTGAACAACGAGTTCATATTCAGCCCGCGATGCGACAACCTCGTCTCTTCGTAGGTCCACATGGTCTCTCCCAGCTCACACGCAAGGCTTACCATGATCAGATTCTGTGCCTTCGAAGCCCTCGCCGAATTCGCCGCCGGAAAGTCATTCTCCACCATCGAAGGCAACGTGAACTGCATCGCGCTATTCAACCACGAAGAGATCGGCAGCGTCTCCTCCTCAGGCGCCGCATCATCCCTGATCCCGTCTCTCATCAACCGTCTCTCACCCACGCCTGCGACTCACGCGCAGTCCATCGCGCGCTCGTTCATGGTGAGCGCGGACATGGGCCACGCGGTGCACCCCAACTACGCGTCGAAGCACGAGGAGAACCACAAGCCCGTGATGAACGGCGGAATCGTGATCAAGACCAACGCGACGCAGCGGTATGCGACCGATGCCATTGGGACGTTCTTGCTCAAGAAGCTCGTCGCCAAAAAAGGCGGGCGTGTGCAGAACTTTGAGGTGCGATGCATTGCTAACACCCGTAGCAGCATGTATATTGTATATCCTGATACTGATATCATGTTTTCGCCAGGTCCGCAACGACATAGCGTGCGGCTCGACCGTGGGTCCGATGCTATCCAAGATAGGCCTGCGCGTAGTGGATGTGGGCAACCCGATGCTGGCAATGCACTCCATCCGGGAGACGGCCGGCTCGCACGACGTGCAGTACGCCATCGACATCTTCCTCGCACTCTTCGAGTCGTTCTCCGAGGTCGACCAGAACCTGACCGTCGATTAGCCATGCATGTAGACCCTTGTCAATCGCTCTTTTTTGCATGTGCAATTGAAAGTTTTAAGATATGATAATGGCAGTGCCTAATCGTACATCTCCTCGCCCTACATAAGATAAGTATCGTCACCGTTTCGCCTTCTTGGCCGGTCTCGAGGTCGAGCTTGTTTTTGACGCTGCAGGCTTTCCATACGTGCCAGAGCCTGAAAGGAGACTCCGCTTTTTAGAGGTGTTTGTGTAGTGAGCGAGCACCCATTCTCGCTCCGCTTCCGTCTGCTCAATGGTCCCTTGTCGGATTTCGTACGCTGTGAATGCGTTAGACTACTGTGGCGCGATATGCATGAGTCGGGACTCACGCTTCATCTCGAACCGCGGGCCGACTTCTGCCAGCTGAACCTGCTTGGGTATCTTCACGAACACATGATGTCTGCCGTGTGTATTCACGTTAGCCTTATCCATCTGCCAAGCAAGCACTACCCACCTGAACGATATGAAATCCTCCTCATTCGAGAACGTCATCACTCGCTTACTGTCCTCCTTCGGTACCGGGAACAGATGCTTGAGCACATCGCGCACCCGTCCGCCGAGCTGCGACGTGAAGTTGTCAAATATAAGGTGTGGGTACTGCTCGGAGACGGTGGAGGACTTATACGTTCCAATGTCGTGGCGGAGGGAGACGTTGTTGAGAGTGAAGTAGACGGTGGGGCCGTGGGGGAAGTGGGAAACTATCATGGCGTCTGGCAAGGCGGTCAGCGCGAGCCGGAGCAAGGTGAGATCGGCCGAGATACGCACCTGGGACACCGCGGTGCTCGTGAACGACAACGAGATCTGTGATGTCATTCGCTCTGCACGCGTCTGCCAGCTCTTTCACAACGTAGTTTCCGCGATTTATTCGGTGCGAATTGGGGAATACCAGGCGCATTTCCTAGGAGTTGACCATTAGCACCATCTTTCTTCCCCTGCATTGAATGAGTACACACCTTGGAAAATTGAAGCAGCTTAGAGCTCGGGTCTCTGGACGTAGTGATCACAATTTTAGGGTCTTGAATACCAGCTCGAGAGTACTCGTTATCGACATGGGTTGTGGGATCTGCTCGTTCTTGTTCATTAAAGATCGATAGCATATACATGGTAGACCTCACCAGCCTGAGCCTCATCAAAGGCCAAATCCCTGCCCAAATCCTTCGCATCCTTCCTCAGCTCAGTCGGGAGTGATTTGCCGCTCGCCAAAGCATCCTTGACCTGCCGCTTCCGCTCAAACGTCTGCCGCTCCTGCGCCTCGACCGACTTTGCGTACACATACTGGCGGCGCTCTCTTGTTTGTCTGCGGATCTGCAATCATCATGAGTGGGTGGAATGCGAACTGATCGTGCAGCGACTTGCCATGGTGGAGGAGAGTCGAAGAGAATATTTTCAGCACGTGGTCACGTTTTCGGTGAGCACGGGTGGAAGCATTGTCATTTATATATTAGATCGTCTTAAAGATGGTCCTAGCAATTCCGCGGCCCCCAAACATCAAACCACCATGTCGTTCTCCATGTCGCACACAGTCACCCTCCGACACCCCCTCAGCACCGTTTTCCCCGTGCTTTCCGACCCAAGCCAGATGGAGCGGCTGCAGCGGCTCACACCCGAAGCCCAGCACTTCACCCTCCTCCCCGTCGACCACGTTCAGCTCCCCACGGGCGGACTGACATCACTTGTTACACCCAAATACCCAGTCAACGCGAAGAGCCTCCCGAGACCGAAGGAGATGGAGGCCTACAATGGCACGGAGGCGGCGGTCCAGAGGACGTGGTTCGAGTTCGGTGGCACGGTGCCCATACTGTTTGGATTGGTGAACAAGGGGCTCTCGGTAGCGGGGGCGCAGATCGTAGATGAGGATGCGCGTATCGTGTTGTTTGAGAGTGGCGTGGCTGCGCAGGGTATCAAGGAAGTGAAGTTGAGGACGTTCGAGGAGGTGGATTTAGAGGACGGACAGAAAGGCACCAAGGTCAAGGAGACCGTGTGGGGTACGTGTCCGCTGCTGCTCTCTTACCTGCTCAAGATTATCGCACCGGGAGTACACAAGCATCACATGGACATCTACTATAAACTCTTTGAATGAGTGAGGTTTACATTCATTATACATAAAACACAAGCGCGTCTATATCGTACATAGAGTATGTATTAATATTTTTTTCGGTCTATACGTTGAGAGGGGGGTAAAAATGGCTGGCACGCAGCGATTAGAAGTCTTCATTGACGGTGCTGCACGCATTGTTTAGATAAAGACAAGGAGAGTGAGTTCAAGTACTCACAAGGTGCTCGGAAATATACCCGATGGGCTTTCGGTGAACGTTTGATTCATATTAGCCTTCGAGTAGTCGGAGACGCGTTTCTCAAAGAAGTTGGTCTTTCCCTGGAGCGAGATCATGTCCATGAAATCAAACGGATTGGTGGAGTGGTAGAGTTTGTCGTTGCCGAGCGAGACTAGGAGTCTGTCAGCTACGAACTCGATGTACTGTCGCATTAATTTTGCATTCATGCCAATGAGACCGACAGGCAGCGCATCTGCAATGAGCATCAGGAACATGTTTGCAGAAAATAAGAGAAAAATACTATGAGAGAAAAACACTCACCAGTGAGGAATTCCTGCTCAATAATCACCGCATCTGAGATGATCCTTTGTACTGTATCGGGGTGCGGCCGCTTCCTCAGAAGCCCAAACAACATGCAGGCAAAGTCAGTATGCATCCCCTCGTCCCGACTTATCAGCTCGTTGGAGAATGTTAGCCCGGGCATCAGCCCACGCTTCTTCAGCCAGAAAATGCTTGCAAAGGAGCCCGAGAAGAAAATGCCCTCGACCGCGGCGAACGCTACCAGTCGCTCCGCGAACGTCGAGCGCGCGTCGGAGATCCACCGGAGGGCCCACTCCGCCTTCTTCTTGATACACGGGATGGTCTCTATTGCGTGGAACAAGTACGCACGCTCGGCCGAGTCCTGGATCAGCGTGTCGATGAGGAGGGAGTATGTCTCGGAGTGGACGTTCTCGACCATGATCTGATAGCCGTAGAAGCACCGCGCTTCGGCGACCTTGACCTCGTTCGAAAAGCGCTCAACGAGGTTCTCGTTCACGATGCCGTCCGAGGCGGCGAAGAAGGCAAGGACGTGCGAGATAAAGTGCCGCTCATTAGGGGTTAGGCGGGTGCGCCAATGCTGTATGTCGAGCGAGAGGTCCATTTCCTCGGCGGTCCAAAAGGAGGCTTGGGCCTTCTTGTAGAGGGACCAAATTTCATGGTATTGTATGGGGAAGAGGACGAACCGGCGCTTCGATTCTTTAAGCAGTGGTTCCTCTTCTGAAGTGCGGTGTTTGATAAGTACACAAATAACAATCTTTTGTTCCTTACATACCTTCTGGCAAGTCGACGTCCCCCACATAGAGCCGCGTTATCTCGGGCCCTTGATGGTCGCACGGCCGCTTCGCATCCAAAGTATCAGAGCATGTGTCATCCCTGATTGACAGTTTTTCCAGACGCGCTAGAGCAGCCTCCGAGCTCTGCATCCTGCCTGCGTCTATCGATTTCTTCATACTTAACGGATGTGGATCCACGGTTGTTATGGTCATTCCTCACAACTGTTATGGAAGATGAAAGCAAAGAGTATGTACCAGTCAGAAAATACTCCATCGATGCCGCGCCTCCGAAACGCGACTCATCAATAATAACGTGATTGGTCGGTAACCGGAGTCAGACGCGACTAGACGCGACACAAGGACAAACAGACGCGTTGATTTTTGGTGGCGCTTGTTGAACGGCCACGCAAAGACTCCGGTTGAGAAAGTTATATAAACACTCTACCCTGACCCCGTCCTCCTTCCACAACGACTCTCACAACCTCCTTTTCGAGCAATCTTCATATCTTTTCTGATCATTGCAATGGCTTCCACTCTCGCCCCCACCCGTATCCCATCCCCCGGGCCTACCCCGAGCAAAAAGGTGCGCTTGCATCTACTCGCGCCACGTCCACCTCACCTAATTTACGTTCGTTAATTAGGTTGCTGCCGCGCTTGAGGCGTTCTCTTTTGCAACACCAACCAAGGGATCGAAGATGGCCCCCATCCATCTCATCGACGACGAGTGCCGCGAGGAATCTCCCGATACCCTGTTTGCGGGCAGCGAACAAGCCGAGGAGGTGGTTGATGACCTCGAGGAACTCCGCAAGAAGTTCGTTGGCGATATAAACTTGCCTGAGAGTGAGTACACAAGCACCTCTCGCCATGTTCGGTTCTGATCGGCTCCACCAGGCGAGGAGCCTCTGCTCAAGGATTCCAAGCGCCGCTTCGTTCTGTTCCCCATTCAATACCACGAGGTATGTATTGCATGTCATACCACGCGCATCTTATCTGACCACCTTGTAGATCTGGCAAATGTACAAGAAGGCCGAGGCTTCTTTCTGGACAGCGGAGGAGATGGACCTGTCCAAGGACATGGTTGACTGGAACACCAAGCTCAACGACAACGAACGTCACTTCATCTCCCACGTCCTCGCCTTCTTCGCTGCGTCCGATGGTATCGTCAACGAGAACCTCGTTGAGCGGTTCTCGAACGAGGTCCAAGCCGCCGAGGCCCGCTGCTTCTACGGCTTCCAGATCATGATGGAGAACATCCACTCCGAGACCTACTCCCTCCTCATCGACACCTACATCAAGGACCCCGTGCAGCGCGAGTACCTCTTCGACGCCGTCGAGACCATCCCTTGCATCAAGAAGAAGGCCGACTGGGCCATGAAGTGGATCTCAGATGACAAGTCCACCTTCGCTGAACGCCTCGTCGCCTTTGCCGCCGTCGAGGGCATCTTCTTCTCGGGCTCCTTTGCGTCCATCTTCTGGCTCAAGAAGCGCGGTCTCATGCCCGGCCTCACCTTCTCCAACGAGCTCATCAGCCGCGACGAGGGGATGCACACCGACTTTGCATGCCTGCTCTTCAGCCACCTCAAGCGCCGCGCGCACCCCGACACCGTCCGCCGCATCATCACGGACGCCGTCGCCATCGAGCAGGAGTTCCTCACGGAAGCGCTCCCGTGCAAGCTCATCGGCATGAACTCGGACCTCATGTGCCAGTACATCGAGTTCGTCGCGGACCGCCTGCTCGTGTCCCTCGGAAACGACAAGGTGTACAACGTCACGAACCCCTTCGACTTCATGGACATGATCTCCCTGCAGGGCAAGACGAACTTCTTCGAGAAGCGCGTGTCGGACTACTCGAAGGCGAACATCAACCACTCGAGCACGCCGACATCGGAGGCCGACTCGAGCCACAAGATGTTTTCGTTGGAGGAGGACTTCTGAGCGCGTCATGATTCGAGTTTTGCTATTATCTATTTTTTTTTTTTCGTTCACCACAAATAATTACGTCGCGTCACCCCCCATCACCCATTGCCATATGTTTGCGTTATTTCTCTAGAGTTGTAGGATTACATGTGTACTATCACACTATTTGTTATTCAATATGAGTATCGGCCACGACTTCATCGTCTTGAGACAGTGCAGCAAACTGCAGCGAAGCCATTAGCCAATACTACCGTGACTGCTTTTCAGATCTCTACCATATGACATAAGGAGTAGCGGCTCCACTCTTCAAGCTTCAAGCTTCACCCGCCTAGGGTCGCGTATACTGGTCAGCATTTGAACGTGGACCTTTGCTTTACTGTACAACAAGCCCGACGGCTGCAGGTCCGATACACTTTGCTCGCGTTTTGCCTAATGGCTTTCCTCTCCGAGTAGAGCATTCACTATCCTTCACCGATCCCACCAAAGGCTATTTGCCTTGCTATTTTTCGTCTTCAGCTACCCCAAAAATATGCGCAGAGCCGCTAGGCCCAAGGCCGGCAAGGCCAAGGCCAACACACGGCAGCCAAAGCCGTCTCGACCGCCAGAGTCTCCTCCATCGGGGACGGCATCTCCGCCTATAATAGTGAACAACGTCAGCGGCGATCAGCACAATGTGTATGAAGCGAGCACTGCGTGAGCATTTTTTTTCTTTTGCTCGCATGTATATTGGCTAACCGTTGTCGTATTTAGACCATCTGCTCCTCATGCTCTTGACCTTCTCAAGATGCTCGACCCTGCTACCATGGATGCCGCTTCCCGACCGCAGTGCTTGGATGGCACACGCACGGGCATTCTGCAAAGCCTCATACGCGATCTCACTTCACCCGCGGCCGAGAGGACGATAATTTGGCTCTACGGCGTGGCTGGGTCCGGTAAAAGCACAATTACGACGACGATATCAGAGCAACTACACGATCGCGGTCAGCGCGGGGCATTTCTCTTCTTCGACCGGAATTCCCCAGCGCAGAGCGGCCCCAACGGCGTCATCCGCACATTAGCACACCAGCTGGCACTCTCGAATGGCGTTCTCGCCGAGGCGATATGCGACGCGATAAAGCAGGACCCGCAGATCGCCACGAGGACGCTCGACTCCCAATTCAAAGCCCTGGTGATGACACCGCTGCGCTCCTGCGCAGCCAAGATGGACGGGCCGGTGGTCGTCATTCTCGACGCCTTTGATGAGTGCGGTGACGCCCAATCGAGAAGAGCTCTCGTGCATCTGCTCATCACGAATCTACCCCTACTACCCTATCCCTTCCGCTTCCTCATCACCGGCCGCCCAGAGCTTGACCTAAACAACGCGTTCGGCTCTCATCCAGCCATCAAATCAGTCCCGCTCGGCGCCGCAGAGTGGTCAAGCGCCGCAGATGTGCTACGGTACATTCAGCATGAAATTGATCAGCTGTATCAAGCCAGGCGAGGCAGCGACGAATTGCCACCTGGCTGGCCAGGCAAACAGAGACTCGAGCAATTCGGCGCACGTGCCGCTGATTCATTCATATGGGCTGCAACAGGCATTCGATACCTGTGCGCCGCTGACGATCTAGACGAGCGTCTGGATCGGCTGCTGAGCCAGCAGGCTTTCTCGCTGGGCGACTTATACGCCACCGCACTTCGCTCCGCCAGCAACTGGGATCCAAACGAAGCATCCCCGGAAACCTGTCGCAGGATCCTAGGAGCGGTCGTCGTGGGCAGAATCCCACTGACCGACGATACAATGGACAGCATATTAGGATTGGAAAGTTCGAAGTCATCTCGGCGTATATTGCGGAAACTTGGGTGCTTGCTCCAGTGGTCAGAGGGCTTGCCTGTTCGCACCCTCCATGCGTCTTTTGCAGACTACCTCACCGACGCTCGCATGTGCGGGGATCAGCCCTGGTTCATCGACGAGTCCAGGCATCATCACGAATTTACCATCGGATGCTTGCGTGTCATGGAAAGACTCTTGCGATTCAACATATGCGGACTGCCCACTTCGTATTTAATGAATCGGGATGTGCAAGACCTACCCGATCGCGTGAAAACGTGTATCCCTCAAAGCCTTGCATATGCTTGCCGTTTCTGGTCCGGACATCTCATACACATTAATACGCATGATCGCGAAGTCCAACTTTTGATCCTCGAGTTCTTTCAAGTCTCGTTCCTTTATTGGCTTGAGGTTCTCAGTCTCATTGGAGAGGGGCGTGCTGCGTTGTGTGCGATGGTGGTTGTCAGGAGTTACAGCAAAGTGAGCACCCTACTCAACGCGCCCGGTGTACCAGGCACCTTACTCACAAATGTGCAGGACTACAAGGATGAAGTTCGGCTCTTTGCGAAGGACGGGATCAAGTTTGTCAGCGCCTTTGCGGGCATCATCTCGGACAGTGCACCACACATCTACCTCTCAGCCTTACCTTTCGCTCCTTCTACATCTATCATCAATCACCAGTATTCCTACGTCATCAAAAACACACTAGCCGTCACAAACAGCACAAGAACTCATTGGCCGTCTTGTGAACAGGTCATCGAGGGGCACACGGATAATGTGCGGTCAGTAGCCTTTTCGCCGGACGGCGAACGTATTGCGTCTGGCTCATACGACCAAACCATCCGCATTTGGGATGCGCGTACGGGCAAGGTGGTTGCTGGGCCGTTTTGGGGACACACCGACTATGTGCGATCCGTGGCATTATCTCCGGACGGCGAGCGCGTCGCATCGGGCTCAAACGACCAAACCATTCGCGTCTGGGATGTAAACACGGGCAAGCTCATTGCAGGGCCGTTCAACGGCCACACCAACGGTGTAAGCTCGATAGCATTCTCGCCCAACGGCGAGCTCGTCGTGTCCGGCTCATACGACCAAACCATCCGCGTCTGGGATTCACGTACGGGCGAGCTCGTCGCAGGGCCTTTCAACGGCCACAGCGACAGTGTGGGTTCAGTGACATTTTCACCGGACGGCAAGTGCGTCGCGTCTGGCTCATACGACAAGACCGTTCGCATTTGCGACGCACGCACGGGGAAGCTCGTCGCAGGGCCGTTCACAGGTCACACTGATTCTGTGAGCTCTGTGGCATTTTCCCCTGATGGCGGGCGTATCGCGTCCGGGTCGGGTGATAAAACCATCTGCATCTGGGATGCCCACACGGGCACGCTTATTGCAGGGCCGTTCAAGGGACACGCGGACTGGGTGAGGTCAGTGACGTTCTCGCCAGACGGTGAGCGTGTCGCGTCGGGCTCGCAAGACAGGACCGTCCGCATCTGGGATGCACGCGCGGGCAAACTCCTCGCAGGGCCATTCACCGGTCATGCCAGCGGTGTGAGCTCGGTGGCAATGTCACCAGATGGCGAGCATGTCGCGTCGGGTGCAGATGACATTCGCATCTGGGATGCACGCACGGGTGGACTCGCCGATGTCACGCCCAGCTCGGGTGACCAAACCATGCGCATTTGGGATGCGCGCACGGGCCAGCTCGTCGCAGGACCGTTCAAGGGGCACACTGATTCTGTGAGCTCCGTAACATTTTCCCCTGATGGCGAGCGGGTTGCGTCGGGCTCGAAAGACAAGACCATCCGCGTTTGGGATGCGCGCACAGGCAAGCTTGTCGTGGGGTGGGTCAACTGTCACACGTTCGATGTGGCATCAGTGACCTTTTCGCCGGACAACGAGCTTATCGCGTCCAGCTCGGGTGACAAAACTATTTGCATCTGGGATGCACGCACGGGCAAGCGGGTCGCAGGACCGTTCAAGGGACATACCGATTGGGTGAGGTCGGTGACATTTTCGCCAGACGGCAAGTGTGTCGCGTCGGGCTCGCAAGACAGGACCATCCGCGTCTGGGATACACGCACAGGCGATCTCGTTGCAGGGCCATTCGAGGGGCACACGGACTGGGTGATCTCTGTGGCATTTTCTCCTGACGGAAAGTGGGTCGCGTCAGGCTCAAAAGACCAAACCATTCGCATTTGGAATGCATGCACAGGCGAGCTTCTCGTAGGGCTGATCAACTGCCACACATATGCTCTGACCTCGGTGGCCTTTTCGCCTGATGGCGAGCGCGTCGTGTCCGGCTCATACGACAAAACCATCCGCATCTGGGATACACGCACGGGGCAGCTCGTCGCAGGACCGTTCAAGGGACACACCGATTATGTGAGCTCCGTGGTAATTTCCCCTGATGGCGAGCGTGTCGTGTCTGGCTCGAACGACAAAACCATTCGCATTTGGAATGCCCGCACGGGCAAACTCGTTGCAGGACCATTCAAGGGGCATAATGATGGTGTGACATCAGTTTTCATTTCGCCGGACGGGGAGCGCTTCGTGTCAGGCTCGAAGGACAAAACTATACGCATCTTCAATGAGATGCCTGGCGATGTCGGGCCCTCTGGTCAGGGTTACACGGCTAGCTCTCAGCTCAAAAGGGGCTGGATGCAAAATTCCCCCACCGAGTTGCTCTTTTGGGTGCCTCCTACATATCGGACGGGGCTATGGAGGCCCAATGATGTTGCGGTGATAGCTGAGCACTCGACTCGATTGGATCTCACACACTTCGTTCACGGAGAAAATTGGGCTCAGTGCCATGTGTAGAGTCACACTGGTTTCCCGCCACCGTTGTTAATCAGCCCTGTAATTCGTCGGAGCACATACAATCGTCTTTTAGCACACAATTCTATCCGTATCAATATTGCGAGGGTACACTGCCCGATTTTCCGAGAATCTCGCAGGTGTTGTCCATCCCTTGGCTGGAATAATATTCTCATTCATGGCGACAATGGGCGGTGTCATATATCAGCCTCGAGTGGGCTTACATGCGGCCCACCCTCATCTGAGCCTCGAATATATTTATTACCACACTCTGTGCGCAGAATACCTGCCCCCACCCGGTAGTCGCACACGTCATTTGTATGCTTAATTTTTCTATACTGTAAATAAGTGTATGCGCGTCGAATGCGCCTCATTTCTAGGGTCCTGTACTATCATGTAACTTTCTCCAACGTCGACACGCACTGTGCCACCGTCATGAGTGCACTAGTTGTGCCTGGAGCATGATGTTTCGAAAGCTGCCCGCAAAACTCGCGCATGCATTGGATCGGACAGATGTAGAGGCACCATGCATACGTCGCTCGTGATCCTGCGCAATTCTGCGACATGATATATCGTCCTGCTCAGGTCGGAGGTCCTGCACCTGGATACCGTCAGCTGCGCAGCTCCTGGAAGGGGGTCGGCGAGCCGTCATTGGGTTGAAATATGTTACCGCGACACTGTGAGCCACAGGGTCGGCGGTTTGCGATTATGTCGCGGGTTGAAATTATTAGCAGTTCAGATCAAGTTCGCATTACGATACCATCATACATATCCTATCATATTCCGGCAGCATGGCCTCCAAAAATTTAGCGTTCCGACGCCCGCACCAGACTTCGAAAGCACCGTGATAAGAATAATCCAGATATTGTGTTCTGTCTTCTAAGGTCTTCTATCTGATGAGACTCAATCATCGATCGCGCATTTGAGACCTTATACCCATTGGCCGTTCCCAAAGCTCAGCAGTATTGTACAGTGCTGAGTACGCGATTGCATTGCGCAGCAATTGCCGTGAACTTTGTACCTCGCCGAGGCCGATGATCTGTAAGTAGGTATTATTGAGCTAATTGAAGTTGGTGTTCCTGGTCGGACGGTACCGACCGAGCCTAGCTGAATGTGTATTCCAATTTCCAGAGCATTCCGAGATCGCCCGCCGCTCACGTAAGAGCCCGTCAACCTTGTGTGGGGGCCCACACGTAGTTTCAAAGCCGTGTGCTTTGTAAAGCCCAAGACTCTTGGTATCTGAAAGGTTCAGAATTGTGTTGCTCAGAAGATTCCGATAAGCACAGCAATGCGTACGAATGCGGAGGGCTGTCAGACGTCGACGTCGTGATCAGCAGAATCCGAATTCGAACCGTTGCAGTGGCCAAAGAAGGTAATCCTGTTGGCCGCTTTCAGTCACACGGTTCGCGTTCGCGATCGGCGGCACTGGTTGCGCGAGGCTTGAAGCTTGATGCCAATGATGGCCTTTCCACGAAGATGCGCTATAAGATCGATAGAGCAGCGTCTTCGACTTCTAGTGCAATCTGTCAACCTTCCTGTCCGTCGTTTTTCGGATATAGGCGACAGACCCTGCGCGCCCGTGGTCCTCCTCCTCGAAGCCCTCTGCATTTTTTACCCTCGCTTCCCACAGTCGCCGTTTGATCACTGCTTTATTGTCTGTGCCTAGAGCGGTCGCGCGAGAATATCGGATTTAGAGTGCTCTATACGGCAGGCAATTGCAATACGGGTTCCGCGAGATTACAAAAAGCCACGCACAGGCAGGCAGGCAGTAAATATAACTTCAACTTGATCGCGCTCGTTCGTGTCGTTAGCGCTTCGAATCCATACCTGTGAGTCAACTGGGAGTCTGCAATTATCACGGTTGACACGTAAAGTTCTGATGGTAGTGACTTGCCGAGCAGGTCGCATATAACATATTATCACATACGTCGCGCTTGACCGACGCTGCACCCCACCCCCACATCCTTTTTACTCTCCTCATCATGCTCGGAGCACTGCGCACATGGAGGAAGAAGGACAAGGCGCTTGCCTCGATAGACGAGACGCCACGACGCACCAGGTATGCACGTATTTGTTCGCATGGTTTGGACCTCGCCTCATTAAAAAAATCCAGACCCAGGCAGTCCTCAAATACACTGCCTCGAGAGATGGCCTACCACAGCAATGCCTATGCATACGGCTTCCCTGTGCAAGGCAGCAGCCGCCGACCAGCACGCCCCGCGAGCCCGCTGTACCCAGACGTCTTCTCCGCCAACCCTGAACCTGTTGACCGTGATGTACGACCACGTTCACGGTCTGTAGGAGCACAACAGGCACCACCACTGGCGGCGTCGCACTCATTCCCGCTGGTCACCGGCAACACTCCTGATCTTCCACCCCTACCCTCCCCAGCCATTCGCCCCCCTCGGAAATCTAGTCTTTTGGCGTCGCCAATCGTATCACCTGTGGTATCACCGGTGACTTCGACATTCGGACATGATGTATGGCCAAACATGGCTAGGATGAGCACCTCCTCGTCGGTGCAATCTGTTCCTCCGAGCTCTCTGCGATCTAAGCGAAGCGCGCCGGATTTAAGCCTCTACCCCACACATGGCTCCACGCCTATCAGATACGAACCCACTTCACCTCGTGCCTCTTTCGACACCCCAGTCAAAGGGCGTTCACGTGCTGGATCAATCCCGTATGACGCTCCGTCTACCAGATATGAACCCACTACACCCCGAGACTTCGATGACACTCCAGTCAAAGGGCGCTCACGCGCTGAATCAAACGCGAGCTACTCTAGCCAGCGATATCGCGAAGCTAGCCCAGGGCCACGGTCAATGTTATCTACGATACCGAGTGGCACCGCGTACCAGCCGCCTATAGACCTCACATCACCTACAAAATCACGTTTCCAAGCAGAGATGGCGCCTTTGATTGTCTCGCGCCCGGGGACTGCATCTTCCTTGGCCTACCTCAAAGAGGGTGCATCCTCCTCCGAATCCAGCCATCTCTCACACCCGGAGCAGTATCCACCGGACGACCCTGACGGTGCACGGTCAGAAACACCCGGTTCTATACTCTTCGACGACGACACACTGTCACTGTTCCCCCAGCCGCCCCCATTAAACATTCGTTACATCCCCTCACGCCCCGCAAGCCCCTCTCAATTCTCTGGACCGCTAACACCGGACTATACACCCACCGCAACCCCAACATCTGCAACTTCTCCGTCATTCTTCCCATCTCCACATCACACCAGAAGAACGTCCCCGCCTACTTCCATCCTCAAAAGGCCAACCGGCTACCTGCCTTCGCCCCCAATTACCCCCAACACGCCCTCAGAGCTGTCGCCAAGCCTGAGCAGCTCGTCCTTTGCATCCTCGTTCAATCTGCCAGAGCAGCCGACGCCCACGCTTCGAGTGCGCAATTCCTCGCCGCAATTGCTGACCAACAAGCTGCACAACGTGCACCGTCCGTCGTCGAGCGACTCGAGCTCGGACAAATATGGCTACCAATTCCCTCTTGAGCGCACAGATTACGACCTCCGGAAGCGAGCGCTCTCGCGCCCTGAGAAGCCCAAACTTCTGGACGCGTTTAACCTAGCAGCGGTCGAAGAATCTCTTCCGCAACCGAGAGCCTATTCTCCTGAACCGGACTCTCAAGGTGTACAATGGGGATACGCCGTATGAGTCTGGCGATTCTCGGCTACTTTTCTGGCTAGCATACTTCTACATGTGGACCCTCTGCGCCAGTGTCGTTGTCTCTTTTCAATACGCACGGATATACATAATATATTACTTACACATTCAACATATTCTCCTCCACTGACTACCGCACTTATCTATCTGTATATATACCGGATCCCGCAACTGTTGTGCTTTCAGTTGTATCCTTGCATAGACTTCGAACATTCAATATTGCATATTCTTCATTCCATAACATCAATACAAGAAGCTGTTCTCATTACCGGATGAAACCTAAACACCGCAGGGAATGGGGAATGTGCGGGAAATGCAAATGTAGGTGGCAACACAATGGCAATGGTTCGTTTTTCGAAGGCTCCATGCACGCACACATGATCCAACATAAGAAGACATTCAACGGGCCTTCTTTGATTCAGAGGGCTGCAGCTTTCCTTTCGCTGCCGAGTCTTGAGATGCCTGGTCTTCCAGAATGGAAGTTACGATATAAGCGATTAGAACAATGTTGGCTGCCACAATTGCTGTTATGGCAGCGTAATTGGAGTTTCCTGGCAAGGATGGTCAGTGACATGTCAGAAGTATAGAGTGTGTTCAACTCACCATCCCAAATGTATTTTTTACTGCCGAAGTACGACGTCAAGGGGACAACCGCCAAAGAGACAGTGAATATTATGAGTTTCAACAGTACGCCCCTGACACATGACGGTTAGCATAGCGGGAACGAAATAATGGTATGGCTATTCTCACTTGTGAGCTGTCTGCGCTGTAACTTGTCCGGCAACTGCCTGGCTACTCATTGGTGTGGCAGAAGGGAAGATGGATTTGTGAAAGTGATCGGCGGACGCGTCTGACTCTGTAGAAGACACGTGTGGACACGCGCTGACTTGCTCCTGGACCTTACCACATACCTGCATCCACTGGGATGTCTGAAATGCTTCGAGCGTCAATGGCAAACTCCAGAATACCCGAGGATCCGGAGGAGAAAGGATCGGGTGTAAAGAAAAGCACTGGCGAAGCCAGCTCGAAGGCCTCGAGCTACTCAGCATGGCTCAAGTGGGACCTCACGTCCTCTGAATGGGATATTCTGATATTGTCGACTTGCGTCAAGCTTCTACTCTTTCCTTCGTAGTGAGTGTTTATGATTAGCTCGGTGTGAATGTCCATGAAGTATGATATCGTGTTAGCCGTTCAACAGACTTTGAAGTACATCGCAACTGGCTTGCAATAACACACACTCTTCCCGTATCCCAATGGTACTATGATGTGCGTCATACAATTAATCTTATCATCTTAATTCTTATATCCTCGTAGACGACGTCTGAATGGAGTGAGCAAAGCGTTCCCTGAGACCGTGAATGAAGCCTGACTGCATCCAGCTCTGGACTATCCCCCGTTCTTTGCTTACTTTGAGAAATTGCTGTCTATACCCGCAGCCTTGATTGACTCTCGAATCGTGGATATCAATAA
This sequence comes from Athelia psychrophila, assembly GCA_001630335.1. NCBI lineage: Eukaryota > Fungi > Basidiomycota > Agaricomycetes > Atheliales > Atheliaceae > Athelia > Athelia psychrophila. The sequence continues at coordinate 171,522 of KV417652.1, forward strand.
CCTCAACTACGATGCTTGGTCGGTCATTGCGTACCAACGGACGACAGTTATATTGACTGAGCTGGTACTGGGTGCAGTCCTTGTCAAGTGAGTTTCACGCACAGTAATGGGACGACACACTCATATCCGGTGTTAGGTTCATTCGTGGCTCAGCAGAGCCATCGATCCAGCGAGTCATATCCGCGTCCCTGTTCCTTCACCCCGGATTTCTCATAGTCGATCATATACATTTCCAGTACAATGGATTTATGTATGGCATTCTACTTTGGTCCATCCTGATGGCCCGTGATGTGAGTAGCAACGTCTGTACATTGTGATGGTTGCTGAAGGGGCGGTTTAGGGCAAGAAATTGGCTAGTGGCGTCCTGTTCGCCGTACTCCTCAACTTCAAGCACATTTATATGTACCTGGCAGTAAGAACTGCGCGCGCGATCTCGCTGGATGGTTACTTATTTACTGTCTTTTCAGCCCCCTTACTTCATCTACCTGCTACGCGCATTCTGCATGTCACCTTCAGGCGAAGTCCTTCCCGTCCGTTTCATATCTCTCGCCAACGCTGTCATCGCTGTGTTTGTGCTGTCACTAGGGCCATTCAGTTTGATGGGCCAGCTGCCCCAGCTGGCATCACGCTTATTCCCATTCAAACGGGGCTTGAATCATGCGTATTGGGCGCCCAACGCATGGGCATTGGTTACCGCCGCGGATCGAGTGCTCTTACGATGTATGTGCCGCTGGGTATACAAGTCAATTCGTGACTTACATGAATGCTTCAGATGTGAAACGCGCAGGTTTTGACTACTCCGTTAACACATCCGGTGTTGCTTCAACATCGCGAGGTCTGGTAGGCGATACGGTGTTCGCTGTGATCCCAAACGTGCAACCCTCGTTCACATTCATTATCACAATTGCATTCCAAGCGGTTAGTCCTTTTACATTTTTACTGCAGCACCATAGCTCAAGTTTCTGCATTGCAGATATTCCTAATCAAACTCTGGAGAACACCAACTTACAAGTCATTCCTGACTTCTTTGACCCTTTGCGGCTACGTATCGTTCATGTTCGGCTGGCATGTGCACGAGAAAGCCGTTTTGCTCGTTCTTGTGCCACTTACGTGAGTTCTTTCTTGCGCTTCCACGGCTATCTTTGACGCTGTCACTATCTTCCAGGTTGTTGGCCGTTGAGAGTCATGCCTATTTCCGCACGTTCATGGTTGCCAGTTGTGCGGGTATATTCTCGCTATTCCCTTTGCTTTTCACACCAGCAGGTATGCATCACTTTGGTCCTAATCTCTCCCGAGGCTGAGTATCACATAGAAACCTTCGTAAAAATATTGTACTCCCTCATCTGGGCCTACTTTGTCTTCAGACCCTTAAATCGTAGAGTATACTGGTGTGTATTCAGTTTGAACATGCCGACATTCCACTGACATTAGTGGTGACAGGTTCCCCACGACGGTCCCACTGGTTATGATTGATTTCGCCGAGAAAGCGTATTTGGCTGGATTCCCCCTGCTCCAGCTCTTCGTCACCTTGTTCCCGATATTAACCAAGCATAGCAACACTGCACACGCCTCCCCGGCATGCGAAATTCCCTTCGTATGCCCTGAGCCAGAGACGCCAGCATCGTCAGGGTTGAGCGAGCTGGAGTTTCTACCGCTGATGTTGACCAGTGTGTACTGCGCGGTGGGCCTGGTGTGGGCGTTCTTGCGGCTCAGTTATTTGTATTTGAGGGAGTAGAAGTATCGGTCAATATTGACGGTACAAGGGACTTCATATTGCAAATTTGATCCGTTTAAAGCTACAGACGAGGCAAACGATATGAATCAGACAGGAGTATCAATGCTTGGAAATATGTACAACTTTATAGCCAATCAGTGACTGAAAGGTAGATTTGTAGCAGACAAGTACTCACCATCCTCATCTTCCAGCACATGATCCAAACCGACCTTCTGTCCGCGTGAATGTTTTGCGCTCGCACCCCATACGACAGCGCTGGAACAGAATTAGTACATGTAACCCCAGTCAGAACTGCCAACAGGCCCGCTCACTATTTCATTTGCTTAGCGATTTCCTTGTGAATGGAGTTACAGAAGTCGCCAACGCTGCACCTTCCATGCCTTAAGACAACGGGTTGTGTGTAGTCCGGCGCAAGCCCGCGAGGTTTCGTGTACACGCGGACAAGATCCAGAGCTTCCCACATCATCTGGATGAGCTCATCCACGTTTAACCAGTCTTTGGACGAGATTGGGCAGCTGTACGGGATCTTATAGAGAAGGTCAAGTTCTTCTATCGATATCGCATCAATCTAACCTGCTGTTCAGCGAACACATACTTGGAAGGTTGCATAATCTATACCTTGTTCAGGACCTGTTTAAGCGTCAGAAATAAGGAACAATTCTCGGAAGTAATCTGCTCACGTATAATGCCGGTATATACACTCTGCAAGCATTATTTCAGAACAAATCAGAAATGCGACAAGGGAAACAGCCTACCTATTGCCTTCGATGACATCTACAAGATCGTCTGCCGTGGCGCCCACTTCCCGTATCGCAATGTCAGCATTGTTGATCTTGTACTCGCTGAGAATGGCTTTGATTTCGTCTTGGTCAATGTTCGTCAGAGGCACCGTGTTCGTGATTGCTATCCCTCCACGCTCCTTCTTTCTCAAAAGAATTTGCGGTGGTTTCTTATTCAGGCGAATACCAAAGCCTTCCAATTCGGCTTCAATGAGTGCCTTGTCTCCGAGAGGTTTGAGGACATCGAGTATGATGAAGATCAAGTTACAGGTGCGAGCAACTGATGATACGTTTCAGCTGCAATTTAGGAGGTGCATGCCGAGACGCTTTACCTGCGATAACCTGTCGACCACGACCTTTACCGTCGCTTGCTCCTTCAATAATACCGGCTTGGGAGAGTATCAGCCAGTTGCGAATATAATAGAGTGGATCACTAACGCAGATCAAGGATTTGTATGGGTGCGCCATGTACTTTCACCGTACCGGGAACTGTGGTAAGGGTCGTAAAGTCAATCGCTGAAGCTTCAGAGTGTGTCCCTGTGAGCCTTGACATCAATGTAGACTATTTATAAATTTAAGTGCTTTTGAACTGTATCATCGCATTGAACACTTACCTTTCCAACTGATGGGAACCCCACGAAGCCCACACTTGCTATCCCTGTTCGCGCCACATCGAATCCAAGCCCGGCACCACCACCGCCTCCCCCACCCGTCGGTGAGATGAGCTCACGGCGCAACTTTGCAAGTTTCGCTTTGAGCTGACCCAAGTGGTAACTTGTGGCCTTGTTTTTTTGGGCTTGAAGATCGCGACTTCAGTAGGGCTAATTTGCGTGGCTGGGGGGGATATCACATACTCTTGGCCTGTCGAACGAGTTAGCCGGCGAGCGTAAATTCAATGCATGTTTTGCTCACCATCTCATCCTCGACTTCCTAAGAGCAATGATTAATTTGAATGTATGAAGTGATTGATGTCAGACGAACCTTGATTTTTTGAACGGTCGTCATTTTATCGGCGGTTCAATTGCAGTTGTCCGGAATTGTTTTGCGTTCGTTTGGATGATTTTACAGTTGCAGAGATTTGTCGATCAAGTAAGATCAAGTGTGGCCTTCGGTGAAGTGGTAATACAAGATGAAGACGCCGAACAGGAAAGATAATGACGGAAAATGATCAGTGGAGATGAGCGGGGCAAACGGAGGCTGTTCTCCGGCTGTTGTGGTGAATGAAAGGGTTACATATTTGATTTCTATATCCTTCCACCACCCCGCTTGTTGTCCTCTGGTTGTCTCGTTTCGACGCTCCCCTATCCTTCGTTTCTCAATCGACACTCGCTGCCTGCAAACCACACCCATTTCATTGCGACTGGCTGGCCCTAACGCAGCTTGAAACCACCCCCTACCAACGCAGTGCCCACTGCGCATCCTGCCTGAATCTTTGGCAACACCTTCGTTTCGGTCGATAACATATAGAGAACATGCCGGGCCCAGCTTGGAAAAGAGAGAAAGTCCCAGACCACAAGGTACGATGAACGCTTCTCCAATCCACGGCGGGTCTGACCCATTTGCACTAATCTAGTTTGACTTTGTGGACACACGCGAGTTCACAGACACTGGGTTCATGATGCGTATGAAGTATGTACTTTCCTTTGTCACGAGCGGCAAGCTGCGAGCACAATCGCTTGGACATGGATTGGCTCACGCGGTCGTTGTTCCTCTCGAATTGCTCGCAACGTCTAATTCCACCTCAATTGTACTCGCGTGACTTACTATATCCTTCAGGTACATGTTCATCTATGCGATTGTCCTCAAATCCTTCCTCGTCTATGTCTCCGATATATTCTCCGCCATAACCATGTTGACCACCGATGGCTGGTCTAATCAAATCTTCGCACAGTGTCAGAACGAGACAGGCTGTTTCTTTATTCCATTCAGTGTCGGAAAGTGGTTATTCGTGGGATGTATCATATTCTCATTTCTCCTGGTGCGTGTCCCTTCTATGGCTCTCACATCTGTGTCTAATGGTTTCACAGCTTGCATACGAAGGGCGCAAATCAAAGAAGATCATTGCGAGTCGTGACATATCATACGCGTTCACTAATGTCATGGCCAATCACTACTATTCACTTCGTGAGTTTGATATTACTAGAATGCTTTTGCGCACATAATATTGATGCCGTGTTTGAACAGGGTCGTACAACCATTTCTGCTTCTTTGACCACATCAGCAACTCCACCAAGAAAAAGGACGAATTTGCTTTCTTCATCTTCTTTACATTCAAAAGTCCGTCCCAAGCGTGATATACTGTCGCTCCACACTGATTGATTTACCCACAGGTTGGAAGCGCCTCCTGTTAGCCGATGGTCCCCGTCAAACAATCAATGCGTTGACTCTCTACAGTATATACCTCTCAAAGGAAGACGATGGAGCATGGTATGACATACCGAAATATTTCCGGAAGAACACCATATCGACTTCCGCTTTGACGGTGACCACATTTTTCACCTTTGTGATCTTCGCTGCTTCCGCGCTCCTTCTTATCGTCGCTGGAATTTTCTATATTCCTTTACTTTGCTACATCCAGGGCAACCTGAAGGTGTGTTATTTCTGACGGATCCGATACTTGAAATCATCCACTGACAATCACCAGGAATATGTCTGTCATAAAGTCGATAAGCGTATTTCCGAAGTCATCAAGAGAAGGAACAAGGCGCGTTTAGCGAAGGCCGCTGCTCTTGCCAAGAAAGAAGCCGCGGGCGACTACTCGCATTTGAAGAATAAGAAGGGCGAGCTGATTGCCAAACCACTCCCTCAACCCACCCTTCCCAACCTTTCCGTCGATGACGACTACGATGATGCAGCCTCCATGCGCACGCGTGGTCCGCCAGCGAGCACGTATACCAAAGACTACGACTACAAGTCAGAATATAAGGCGGACTACCCACCGATGCCGGCATATAACCAGCCCTACGAAGGTCACAATCCCAACCCTTCAGCCACGACCTTTGGCGACGAGTATCAGCAACCATATCTGTACGACGATGACCAAGGCAGTACGGCGCATCTTGCACTAGCGGCCGCCCCTTTCGCGCAAGCAGGTCCTGAACGAACTGGGTCAGGAATGGCCAACCCGTACGGCTCACAAGCCAATGCCAACTATATTGTGGACCCGCATGATGCTTATCAGGGCAACGTTGATTACTCACGACGATCACCACAGCCGCCGGCAAATGGCTACGCGCATACACAGCCCGCCTATGATAACTCACAGGACTACCCCACCCATGCGCAGGACTACCCCAACCATGCGCAGGACTACCCCGCCCATGCGCAGGACTACCCCAACCATGCGCAAGACTACCCCGCTCATGCGCAAGACTACCCTAGCCCGACGTCGGGTGGTCCCCAACCCCAGCAAGGTGTTCCCCAACAACAGCAGCAATACAGCTCCATGCACCAGCAATCATACGAGGCGTATGGGAGTGCGTATGACCACCCAAACGCAGACCCTCAATATCAACATCAGCAGCCGCAGGAAGGCTACTATGCAAACTCGTACAACGCGCAGGGACATCCCGAGCAAGGCTATCATCATCAAGAGCAGGGACACAATGGAGATGCTGGATATGCCATGTAGCCATCATTTTCAATTCATTTGGTTCTTTGTCATTCCCTCTTCGTTCATTTACCTTACCATTATCTATTTTGGAGCACTTGTTTTATTCTACCTCGTTTTGTTCTTGCCGGTCCCAGAATCAACGCCTTCATGCTCGCCAAAGTGTATATAGTCTGCAAATGGCCTCAATTCGCAAATAATTATCCAGAGAAATAAAGAAGGCAGAACGCGGCCATTGGCCACCACACAATACCACAATACCCATGTGTCTAACTGAGTTTCTCCCATAGTATGATACTATGATTTGATGAGCTGCAGCCACGAAAGTTATGCTGTGATATTACTCACCCAATAAGCAGTATGAGCACTAGAATGATCCCAGCAGTTACAAGACGCTGTTGATACATTCTTATTATGTGAAGCTGTGAGCTATAGTGACATCGGGGCAGAACAGAGGGACAGGGAAACCCACCGTCTAATCATCTTCTTCAGCGTTCCTGAAGCACGATCGATAGAGCTATCCGCTCTGTATAACTATAAAGGGCGTCGGTGATGCTCGCAGATGAGAGGAATACACTACTCACAACGTCCCGAGAGCTTTCGATCTGTTCTCTCTGCTGTCTCAAGCTCATCAGAATCTCGGCGCCCTGGTCTTCTGTCTCAAGTGCTAAACGTTGAGAGTCGGCCAATCGCCTTGACCCATCCTCAAGCAGTGCAGTCCCAGAAAGAAGTCGCGACCTATCGCTTGAGGGCCCATATGGCTCGTCAGATGTGGGTGTGCCTGCACCACCGCGATTTGACGAGGAAAGCAGCGCGAGCTGGGCTTGGACATCTTTCGTCTGCTTTTTGTAGCGCGTCAAGTCCGACTTGGCCGTGCGCAGCCGGGTTTGGTATTGGGTCTTCAAGGAATTTGGAATTCCTTGAATTTCAATTTCCATTTGTGAAACCTGCCAAGGGCGGTCATTAGGATCGAAGTCAATAGCCCGTTCATGTGGTATGCGAGTACCATTTCATCGGCTTCGTCAAGCTCCATCTCAACTCGTCGAAGATCGGCCTTTCGTGCCTCTAAAGAATACTTCAGCACACAGCACAGGTTATTGAATTGACGGGGACTCACCAGGACGCTCATCCTTCGCGTCACCTTCGAGCTTCAGCTTGATGCTGTCTATGATTTGCTGGAAATCCTGCTCATAAGAGTCAAATAGTGATGTCGGTGAGTTGTCCATGGGGAAGGGTAGGGAAGGGTAGCGCAGATGTTGATGGTTCAGGTGCAAGGTCGTCGTCACCGCAGTCTGCGCTGCCGGCCGATTGCTTCGCAATTTCAGCGAGCTATGCGTGCATAAAAATACCGAGCTCTGTTCCTCCACGACAACATGTCTTCCTCAGCGTAAGTTTGTCCGGTAAGACTGTGGCATGCGTGGCTAACAGTTCGCATAAAGGGTTTCCCTTTATCTCGACCCACAAATAAGGGATTGGGTCTTATTTCCGATCACCCTTGTTATGGTTGGTCACGGCCCTCTGCGCGGCATTCGTGGAAGCTAACATCATAACATGCGTCTCCTAGATTTTGGTGGGGATCTTAAGACACTATGTTGTGATTCTGCTCCAGTCCCCGCCCAAAAAGCAGCCCAGAGAAGTCATTCGAGAACAGTGAGTGCTCCCTCAACCGCCTTCTGACTGACTGCTCACGAAACCCACAATCCCAGACGCGCCCTTACCCAGTCTGGAGTATTACGAGCAACGGCAGCCAACTCGCCCATACCCCCAGCATTCTACAAGTCCATCTCTCGGCAACTTTCAGGCGCATATGAAGCAGGCACATACCTGAAAGATGGACCGCCGAAGAAGGGTGACACCCCGCCTACCGCGCCAAACCCCCTGTCAGACCCTGCTGCCATGGACGGCATGATGGCGGGCATGAAGACACAGATGGTGATGATGGTCCCGCAAATGGTCATCATGGGCTGGATCAACTTCTTCTTCCAAGGCTTCGTCCTCAGTGCGTGCATTCGCATATCATTACAGCAGCGACATGCTGAGCGAACCTCCTACAGTCAAATTACCGTTTCCCCTGACTCTGGGCTTCAAATCTATGCTTCAGCGAGGCATTGAGACCCCCGATATGGATGTTCGATGGGTATCTTCGCTCTCATGGTACTTCCTCAACTTTTTTGGCCTCAATGGTCTCTACCGCCTCGTATTGGGCGATGCGAATTGTCAGTACATGCTCCCACTCCGCTCTCACAATATATGATTGACTTTTTTACTGTGCAGCTGCCGATTCTTCGCGGGACATGACAACAACCCCTTTTTCTGCCCTGGCGGGCCCCACGGCACCCCAAGACTTTAACAAGCTGTTCAAAGCTGAAATTTCCAACCTCGAGTTCGCAGAAGGGATGTACAAGTGGTCAGCGGAGGGCGTGGAAGACCGCATCCTCCGCAAGTACGGTAAAATAACTGCTTAATAGACGAACTACCGATATATATTTGATTCGGAATTCAACCCAAAGCATTAAACAGAAGGCGATGTACAGCTACACGACGTTTAAGAGGATACACAGTTAACAGATGACTTGAAACCAAAGACCGAGCCGATCTTTTGATGGAACGGGTACGGGTATACAACCGACGACAAAACACTCGGTGGCCGCTAAGAACCGTGCTGGACATAAATGAGCAAGTTCGCCAGCCAGAAAGTCGCAAAACAACTTACAAAGGAAACAGACCCATCGGTGGAGTAGGTCATACCAGACCATCATATAATGACAAAGCCTGTGAAACAACCCTCAGTCCTAAGAATCGGATAATACCAGAGCAAAACTGACCTGCACAATCGTTGGGTCTTGTTTGCTTCCCTCCACGAACTCGTCAAAGGTAAGTTTCGCGTCCTTGTCGCGATCCATGTTACGGAAGATCTTGTCCACGCGCTAGAAGGAGATTAGAGCTGTGACGTCAATGAGTCGAGATTCCGTTACTTTCTCGGGGGTGTCCTCATCCGAAGGCAGCTTGACCATCTCTCCAGTCATCTTGTATATGGACTGAACGATCATGAGCATCTCATCGTACGTGATCGTGCCGTCCTTGTCGATATCATATAGTTGGAATGCCCCTGCGGCACTTGGTCAGATTGAACTAGCAATGATTATCGCACGACGCACATTTCAGCTTCTCGTCTAGCCTCCCCCGGCTTGTCACGCTCAATGCACAGATGAATTCTTTAAAGTCAATAGTGCCGTTCTTGTTTTCGTCAAAGACATTGAACACATAGTCGGCGAATTCGCCAGGGTCTCCGAATGGGAAGAACTGCTTGTATATCCGGCTGAACTCTGTCTTGTCGAGTTGGCCCGAGGGGCAGTCCTTGAGGAAGCCTTTGTACCTATTCGTGCACCGTTGTAAATTTGCAGCAGTTCCGAGGATCTCAGAGCTATACGGACCATTGCTGTAGCTCCTTCTTGTCAACTGTGGGGGTTTATCAGCATGGTGGTAACGGAATGAAACGAGTGGACATACAATACGTATTCTTCTGGAGGTCTGTGAGTTGTTCGGGAGACAGCTTGCTCTGTGATTTACCCATAGCTGAGATTGGCTAGGAGAGGAGAGGATCGGCCGTGAAATGGGGGCCGCTAAGTGCCCGCCACAATCGATCGGTTGCAGCTGTTGACAATTGCATCGCCTCCGCCGTACACGAGGCCTGCGCCATGAAGCACAATGCAAAACGCCTAGATATTTCTTTACTACAGCCCTCATCACCGACCAGCGACCTTGCCAGCAATGCCCCTGCTCCTGACAACAAATGCGAAATCATCGCCAGCAAAATCTGTATCAATATCGGTGCATGTCAAGACTGCTGGATTTGGATACACGTTCCCGTGTGGCCGTGTCCAGAGCTGTCTCTTTCCTATCAGTTGTACCTAACGCAACTCACACCTTTCCCTAACGCCCCTTCAACTGTGATCGCCTAGAATGTGCTATCCTCATGGCTCTATCGATTCCAGTCAAGTATGCCCGATGTGCAAAATGTTCAAACCAAGTGGTGCAAGGTTCGTTGCTCGATCACCCTCTCGTCAGATGCTGCAGCACCATGGTTGACATCCTTCCCAAGATGCCCTCATCTCAGAGACGTTTGCCGCAATAGAGCTTCGCATCCTCGCCACGATGTCATACATCTGAAAAATGCGGAAGGTACGCACCTACCCGCTGCGACCCGACACGCCGTCACTGACTTCTCCCTGGTCTGATTGTCCTCTACCTCTCACAGTGTCACATTTCAACGGTTGTGGTTTCTGCAAAGTAAGCCATTCGCATTTCGCTTCATTCGAACCAACCTCATGTTAGCTGCGTGTAGTGGGCAAAGACGAATCCCCCACCTACGATGTCAGGGCATCAAAACCCCGGATGGCCGGGATGTTGCCGGCCTCCCAGCTTAAATGAACACCGATCTATCCCAGCCGCCGCATGGCCATCCGTTAGCGTGGTCCATTCAGTCCCCATACCACCTGATATCAAAAATATCCTGGATAGCTTAAAGATACCCGGCGGTGCGATAGGAGCGCCCCAGAGAAACCCTATTATGCCTTTAATGGATCGCAGGAATAGCTCTACAACGAACTTAAATCGAATCTCGCCCTCATCCAAGAACCCGCCGGCACTTATTCCAAAGGGACGATCTGGCGGCAGCCCACAGCTTCTGCCGTCTGATTTGACCAAGCTGGAGAGAAGTGGGGGAACTGCCCCATCATCCTTCTCAAACCCCGGTAGTCCAGAGCAACGCCCAGTCCCTTCGCGCCGCCAAAGCAGCCTCGAGCAGACCGATAAATCGCGCTCTCCTTCCTCGCGCAACTCACCAGCGAGGAAAAATTCCGATCTAGATGGGTCACTCCCTCGTCGAAGCTCCAGTAGCCGTCGGCCCACTATCACAGCAGCTACGCTTCCTGCCTCGCTGGTTAAAGGCCCCATCGGGTCTCCCACAGAGACTCCAGGTTCCCCACCTCCGTTGAGACATCGCGCCTCCACTTCCAGCCCAGCCCTGAACACCAAACCATCGCCGCCCAGCTCACGCAGCGGCCAGCCGGCTACAGTAACCTCTCGGTCACAGACCAAAAGGCCCAGCCTGGAGGTAGCCATGGCCACGGTCACCATCACCCCTGGCCCCTCGAGCAGCAGCGGCAGCAGTGATAGTGGCAGCTCGCGAGGCTCAATGAGTGACAGCACGGTTACCTCAGATGGAGGCTTCACAGACTATCTGTCAGATGAATCTGAAGCTGAGCTACAGAGACAAGCAGAAGTCAAGGCGGCTGTCTTTGCTCAGAACCAGGCCGAGGAGCAGGAGTTCAAGGCCGCCCGTCAGCAGTTGGCACATGTCGGCTTGCGCCCACCAAAGTCGTGGAATCCTACCACGGGTGGGAGTGTCCGCATTGGCGGAGGATCTATCAATGCCGCCATTGCTGCATATGCGCAGACTATGGCGCAGGCTGGCACGGTGACTCGTGGGTAGCTATGCTATCCTGAGACGGCTCCCTATTGTGGTGTTGTACATTAAGCAACAGGATTTAGT